>BQKN01060481.1:15582-28403 GCA_022839385.1 Asparagus kiusianus | reverse complement strand
TTATTGAGGGTTTTCTATAAATGCGAAAGTTATTGTGGGTTTAGTACAACACGTTGCAATTTTACTCAGGATTTATCTACAACAATAGAACTACAGGGGGTATATCTGAAACTGGGCAACAGAATAAAAGATCTATCTGCAATTAACCTTACATGTGTATGTAAATGTTCCATATCACCAGGAGGATACATGTTTTGATAATTCATAAGATCAATTGCAGGCAATTAACCATGGAATTCCAGAACAATTGATAGACGACGTGATTAGTGTTGCTCAGGAATTCTTTGAGATGCCTGTTGAAGACAAAGCGCCCTACTACTCTGAAGATCCAACGAAAGAGACTAGACTTTTTACATGCCAAGGTTTTAGAAAAGAAAATATTCATATGCTAATTTCTGTTTTGTGTCCATATATTCATGGCTCTAGGATCTCATTATTGGTGTTGTTAATTTTTGTTTTTGCAGCAGTACTAGTACTCAATTGCTGAAGATAATGAGTCTCCCAAGTCATATGTAATGCAACAAAGTTACTTTTTGTTGTTCTGTGTACTATAGTTAATTTTTTGTACTCCATGTTGGATTATCCAAAGACTAGTATTTATTTTTTGGCACATTTGTGTTGACTCTTATTGTATGCTTCAACTTGGTTATGTATCAGTTTGAACCTTTAAATGAAATATTTGCTTTTATGGTTGTCATAATTGGAAGCTATTTCTAGTTCAACCTCAAAGATTTATAGGTACAACTGAAATGCTATAAGAAGTGGAAATAATTGTTGAAATGTTATTAAAAGAAGAAAGACAGCATTCGCTGAAACGTCATTATAGTAACTCAAACGCTATCAAATGTAAGACAATAGCAGTGTTGAAATGCTATGAATGAAAACTAACTAATAGCATTTTTCAACCGTTATGAAAGATATTTGTCATAGCAATACAGAAACGCTATTGAATACTCTTTTATAGCTACATAAAAACGCTATGGTTGGAAACTTTTTGATAGCGTTTGGGGAAACGCTATGTAAAGCCACAGACCAACTATAGCGGGTTCTGACACAGCGCTGATTAAAACGCTATGAAATAATACCATAGTGTTTTTTGACCGCTATAGATGATTTCAGGTGTTGTAGTGTTAGTTTAGTGAGGATTGTGCTGACAGTCTCCCTGAGCTTATTTACGAGGAAAGTTGTCGTACATTACGTCAGTTACTGACCGACTCGCCCTTAACACCTATTCGAGATTCTACTGAGCCACTAAGGAAGCCTTATTATTTGTTCGGGGATTCGGTTGAAGATCCTGACACCCTTGCTGTGGTCCCGAAGCTTGGTTGAATGAATATGATGGGGACCTTCTATTTCTTCCTCCGTTTCCCCCGACATTACTCATTTTTGCAATTACGGAATTTAACCGTATCGAGGAAGATGTTGTGGCATTTGACAGAGGATCATGAACGTATCCATTGTGGGTTTATTGGTAGAGATATTAAGAATCCTGGTTCTAGTAGTTGGCATACACTCCATAGACTTCACCCTGGGGTACTTGGACCAGATAGTGCACCTCAGAACGAATTAATGATAAAGGCCAATACTGTGAAGAATCGACTTGCTCGATTAGGTAGAGAATTTCCCCTTAGGAAGTTTAGATGTTTTGGTTGAGTTCATTCGCTTGCAGACAAGTGGTGGGCCAGGATGACTAGCTACGTACTCGGACGTTGGGGTCGAGAATTAGCTGGCATAGGATTGGATATCCCGATTCGAACCAACATGTACGGTCTTCCGATAAGCATGGGTCATTTTCTCGCTTTATTTGAGTCTTATAACCCGGATATGAACACGTTCTTCACTAAGTATGGGGAATTAGAACTTCCACTCTACGAGATGATGAAAGTATTAGGATTACCGATGGGGAATATTCCGTACCAAGAGTACTTTCCTTCCAACCGCTAAATTCAGAGAATGAAGAAAATGTGTCCCGTTGTTTACGACATTCTTTGGGAATTGACTTTCCATTATCAAACGGTGATAGCAATGATTGAGATGAAAAGCAAGAAAGCTGCTCAGATCAGTTTGAAGTAATTCGTCGATTACTTATTCCAGAATCTTGAAAGTTTAACTGGTGAAGAAGTTTGTGAATCGCCTCCACTGACCCCCTCTGAGATTAATAAGCTGATCGTGATGATCAATGCTCACTCTTAAACAACTGGATCATCTGAAGGTATTTTCCCGAGCGGTACAAAGTTCAGGACTTTCTTGTGGCAAGCCATAAAAAAGATGAAATCAGAGACCCTTCTTGCAGGATATTTAGCCATATGGCTAAAGAAGTGTGTAGTACCACACTAATCTTCAGATGCTCTCCCTCTTGAAGTTCTATTTCTTGTTGTTCAATTAGCTATTGGAAGTGAATTATCTTTGCTCTCAGCTATGATTACTGACATTCATAGCGGCTTACATAATTTATCCAACACCTTCACACAAGTGGGTGCCCAGCCTTCAAGTGACATTCACATGTGAAGAATAGAGCTGCCATATACATATTTGATGACGTGGTTGGTTCTCCACCGAACTGATATGATGTCTGCTCTCGACATATCTGATCTGGAGGTTCCTCTGCTACAGATCTTAGAGGGGTGTAAATGGTTAAGTTCATCCCAACAATGGCATGAAGTAGTGAGGCAATTCAGAGTTGCTAAGTGTTAGGAGTTCAATAAATGTTTCCCTCGATTCTCAGGAGCATATAACGAAATGCTCGTCGATGAGGAAATGCCTGGAACCAATAGGACTTCTCTTAACATGGGCGGTTTTCATTGGCTTATGAACATTCGATCAGGTTACATGGTTTTCTGATTAAAGAATGTTTACAGAATTGAGCCCTACCTTCCTTGCCGGTTTGCACGATAATTTGGTTACAATCAGTTATACGTTGGGAACCCAAACAGATGGCTAACAACCTGTGGTGGTCTCATTGATGGAGTACGGGCTTAGTTTTGGAATGTTATCGGCTGTACCGGGGCTCATTTTATCTTGCTTGTCGCTGAACCCAAACTTCAAATGACTTTTCTATACTGTCGATGGTTATTAGCCACTAACATGTCCATTAAGAAGAAGAAGATTTCTGAATTAGAAGTCGAAGCTGCTTCTCAGTTGGCTACTGGAGTAGTCCGGAGGACTATCTCTTCTAAGGGAAAGAAGGAGTCTATCACATCTTCCCGTAAAGGGAAATAAATAGCTGGCTCAGATGAGAACGATGAATTTGAAACGTCTGGCGAAGAGGATGAGACCGAGGATGAAGCAGAAGCTGATACTCCTCCTTCTCCTGTAGCTCACTGGACTCGTCGTGTTTCTTCGCCCAAATCACCAGATGCCCCTTTAAAGCTAATACAGATGAAAGAGAAGACTATTCGTTTATCATCCTCTAATAGGATGACTGTTAGGTGGCCTGTCCGGGAGGAAGAAAAAGAAGAAGAAGAGGACACCACGCCACTTATTAGCAAGAAAAGATCCCGATCTCCCACTTCTTCTCGAACTCAACTCCAATCTTCACAAGGAATTGAACGACGCATGAAATCTCGTTATGAGGGTTCTGAGATTTCAAAAGATTCTCGTTCGTCCAAGAGGATTAAGAAACTTACTTATCGATGACGCAACCTCCCACCTGTACGTCTGAGGAGGAGTCAGCTCACGATATTTTGATCGATGAAGGAGGTAAAATCTCATACTCATCTTTCTTTCATTGTTTCATTTTCAAGCACAAAATTTTATTTCCTTCTTTTTATAGAGGGTCAAGAAGAAGGAGAAATTTTTGCTGAGCCTTCTTCTCCCGGCTTAATGGACGTTGATGAACCAAGCTTCGTTCAACAAGTGCATAAAGCGATGGATGATGAATCCATCGGTGTTGACGTCACTATTCCTACTGCCCCTGCAACAACCTCACCAACCGCGGGCACAGGTACAAATATTTTCTCATTTGGAGGGCAATTCTGAGAGATGAGTGAATCGAAATATATATCCATTCTGCTAACATGTGCATTTTATCTTCTTTTAGTTAAACTAAAGGAAGTAGGTGCGAGTAGTAGAGTTGTTGATCCTACCGCTGGTGTTGGAGGTAATTTTAGTTTCTATTTATTTTGGTTCATTCATACTCCTATGTATATACTAATGAGTCTTTTTGTCCTGTAGATATTCCCGTAAATGATCCAGGAGAATAGGAAATTATTCATGAAGCGGAGATCGAAGGCTTTAACAAACATAATCTCAATCTTGATTTCTCCGAAGATGACCATTAATATATTTCCGATCTGCTATCGGATAAAACCCTGGCTATAACTACAGGACCAACTACTGAAGTTGGTTCAACTGAAGTAGGTCCGTCAGAGGGTATGTACTTCTGAACTTAGACCCTCAATTAACTTTTTGTTCTTCTTACTTTAATAATTAAATAAGAACTTTAATTGTAGGACCAACTATTGAAGTTGATACATCTACTATCATTGGTGTATCCGATCAACCTGAAGGCTTTGGTTTCCTACTTTTGACAGGTCTTCTTGCTAAAATCGAACCGTCAACTATTGCTCCCCCAACTTCTGATATTGTTGAAGCCGAGCATGCTATTATGTCTGATCCATCTCCACTTGTTCACGAAGTCGGAGTGTTGAAGGCAACCATAGAAGAGAAAATTAACACAACTTCTACTCAACCTAGTATGTCCTGTCTTTAATATGTTTTATAGTTTGATTCACGCTCTTGGAATATTTATCCGTCCTTATCTTGTTTGCAGAATCCTCTTCCAAGAGGTTTGTTGACCTAGACCCAAAGCCATCAGAGGCCTCAATTGAACAACTGTCTAATGTGGCAGGTCTATCAACAAGTGTTATTCCTGAACAAGCTCCAGCTGTTGTAGAGCCTACCTCAGTATCGACAAGCCAAGGTAACCAAGTCATGGAATCTTCCATTAAACTTAATATATTTATGTTCGTTGCCATATACTAACGTTTATATTTTATTCTTACTTTACTTGTTCTCATTACAGCTCCTTTTTCATCATTGTTTGATTCTATCCAAGCATTATTAGCAGACGAAGACCCGGATAAAGCCGTCATTTGCTCCGATCTTCAAGGCTTCATTTCCTTTTTAAATGTTATGGTCAATTGAATTCTCCTCAAAGGATCACCTTTTGAGAACTTTAAGATATCTCTTGATCGTTATACATTAGGGATCAGGTAAGAAGGATATAATGAATTGGCTGATTCAATCGACGCCTACTTGGTTGACGTTAAGCAACATGCCGAACTTTTGAAGGATCTCCGTACCAAAGGCGCATCCTCCTATATCGCTTCTCAAATGGATTCGAGGTTACAGGCATGGCACGATTCTCAGAAGGCAGCCGAATCCGAACTTCAAAAATTAAGAGCTCACATTCATCAAATCAGGATAAGTATTGCCAAGAAGACGCAAGCTAAGATTGACCTACGTCAGGCTTTAGAGTTAGATCAAGCCGAGATAGCCCGCTTGAAGGAACAACTTGAGAAGGCTAAGGATGCTCAAGAGATTTTGGAGTCCAATCTGGCAGAAGTAACTCAAGTCGAGGCGAACATGTTTCAACAACTGGATCTTCAAGTCAAGATACTCGCTGAAAAGGAACAAGAGGCCGCTAAGATTCAAAGTATTGATGAAGAAACTTTTAAAGCTAACTTGATAGCTAAGTTTGAACAGGCTTATGCGGCAGAGCTCTCCAAACTTAAAGATCAAATTCGTTATTATAAGCTGTTGTAATCTTGAGAACACTTTTTTATATATCCTCATTTTCTTTGTAGTTTTGTTTGAATGCTTCTGATGAATATAGTGAACTCTTTTGCTTATTGACTATTTATCATGATCACTTCTTCTTATTTGGAATAAATAATCATAATACTTATAGGATTTTTAGCAAATCCCCAGCCATCAGCGGATTTGATGTATCTTTACTAACTACCGTTTGAGTCGGGCTAGTATGTGAATTGTCTAAATCCGTTTCACATATCACGTTATGCTAAAAGAATTAAACTCTCTTAGGCTTTAAACTATAATATTGAATATGTAGGCTACAAGTGTTAGATGTAGACTTATCTCTAATAAGAGATCGAGATAACGTACCCCATGCGTGAACGGCATGGATTTTAAAATGTAAGAAGGTTACATTTTCTTAGTAGAAAAATAAACCCAAAATGAGAGAGAGAGAGAATTTTATATTCTATCTCCTGGTCTCTTTCTTTTATTGATAGAGATGAACCCAAAATCGGAGAGGAAGAATTTTATATTCTATCTTCTTGTCTCTTTTTTGTTGGTAGAGATGAACCCAAAATCGGAGAGGAAAAATTTTATATTCTATCTCTTTGTCTCTTTTTTGTTGGTAGAGATGAACCCAAAGTCGGAGAGGAAGAATTTTATATTCTATCTCCTAATGTGAAGAAACTCAAAGTGAGAGTTATACTTCAAAAATCTGAAAGGTAAAACAAAGAGTGGGATCTCCACTCCGAGAATCGAAAAGATTAAGATAACCCTAACTGTTTAAAGGTTTGGTTATTTAATTCGTGGACTTCTCGTTCATGGAAAGAATTCTGGTTTTGGTCTTAACTGTAGTAAGATTTGACCAGGTGGGAATTGAGACAATTTTACCTTTTATAGACTTAATTGTTCAAATAGAGTTGAGACCTTTTCGTTTGCCGAAAGAGGGATCTCAGTTTTGAAAGTGAACCTCTCGTTCATGAAAGGGATCAAGAGGGGATTTTGACTTTGGTCCTAACTGTAGGAAGGTTTGACCAAATAAGAAATAGGAGCAGGGTACAAATAACAGTGGGAATGTCAACTTGTACACATCACTCGGTGGGGTTTTTGGTGTCAAGTACAAGGACTTGACATAAAAGGATTCGTTGATTGCTATGGATCAGTAAATTAAACTTTTAAATGTTGTATCGTCATTTCAACAGTAGAAGTGCTAAAGACTAAATACAATGGGAGCTGAAGGATTTTAATCCATGAAGGATTTTGGTAGACCCACTACCAATTAATTCGATCGATGAGGGATTTTGCGGTACGGGGTTGTGAATCATCGAGCGTTTCGTAATTGCACCGTGGGGGTTTCGTGAGGAAAGATCAACTATCTTTTGTCGTTGAATCTCATCTCAACAAAATGCTTAGAAAGTCATAGTGGGAGGTTGTTAATCATCTTGGAAATAATTAGATAACCACCGTGAAAGAGTCTTAATCATTTTTATAATAATTAAGTATGAATTATTCAGATAATAATTTCTATCTAGAATAATTGATTGATCTCGGGTCATCCTTAAAAAATACCCCGTACAGTATTCTCTAGGAACTTCCCATTCAAATAGGTTATCCCGAATGCACTAAGGGTAGTACTTTTTCAGGAACTTCCTATTTAAATAGGTTATCCCAAATGTACTAAGGGTAGTACTTTTTTCAGGAACTTCCCATTTATTAGAATTATAAGTTTGTTACCCTCTTGGGTGATCAAGCGATACGCACCGTTTGAATAGACTATTTCTATTACAAACGGTCCTTCCCATTTAGGTTGGAATTTTCCTTTCTTCTTAGAATTGAGAACCATGGGTCTCCGAACGGTAAGAACCAGGTCCCCTTCCTTTAAGCTTCATCGCCGGACTTTTTTATCAAAAGCTCGAGAAATTATGGCCTGATAAAACTCGATTTGTTACTGAGTTTCTAAGCGCTTTTTATCTAACATCTCTAACTCTTCGAGGAGCTTTTGATGTTGTTCTTTCGTAGTCATTCCCGTTGCGAGAGTGATGTAGAGAGAGGGAATTTGTATTTCCAAAGGAAGGACAGCTTCGCATCTATATACTAGAGAATATGGGGTTGATCTTGCTGGCGTACGGACAGTGGTACGATAAGCCCACAGAGCTTCACTAAGTTTGTCGTCCCAGTCTCGTTTATTGACTTTTATAAGTTTTGCCAAAATCTCGATAATTGTTTTATTGAAAGTTTTAGCCAATCCGTTAGTTGTGGGATTATAAGCAGTTGACGAAACATCCTAAATTTCAAATTTACTACAGAATTTGATGAACATGTTGTTGACGAATTGACCATTATCATGCACTATTCGTCTCGGGACACCATATCGATATATGATATGGTGTTTAATAAATTTGACAACATTGCTCATTTTTACTTCTTTAAGTGGGACTACTTCGGCTCATTTTGAGAAGTAGTCGATGATTGCTAGAATGAAGCGGTCACCTTTGACTAAATGCAGGAAAATAAGACCTACAATGTCCATTCCCCATGTTTCGAATGGCCATGACATTGCTGATGGGTGCAAATGCTCCGGAGGCTGATGCATATAGTTCGCATGTATTTGACACGCATGACACCGTCGGACGTAGTCCACCGCGTCCTTTACCATAGTTGTCCAGTAATATCCTATCCTCCTAAGTCGGTCACAGAGTTTTAGGACCGGGTTGATGTGCACTACACGTTCCATCGTGCGCTTCTTTGAGTGATTCTTCCGCCTCTTTACTAGATAGACAACGGAGTAATAGACCATCATAGGAATGCCGATACAATATTTGTTTCATAGCGTTATAGTAAAATCTCGGTGCTCGTCACCACCTAACCCCTTTCTTTTACATCTTCAGGTAAAATACCACGTAGGACATAATCAATGATAGGGAAACGCCAATCTCGAGCTTCGGGTTCAACTCTCATTGAGTGTGCTTCTTTGACAATCGATTTGTAGATTGGCACAATAAGCTGGTGAGTTCTCACTGTGATTAATTGTTCTGTCTCAGGAGGCTGAGCCAAAGATACCGACAATGCCGCCAATGCATCTGCATATGCGTTTTGGAGACATGGAATATACTCGATGAAAAATTCTTCAAACGAGTTCGCCATTTCGATAGCTGCCTGGTGGTATGGAATTAGATCTTGATTTCTAACCTCATACTCTCCTCGTATCTGATTGACTATCAGTTAGGAATCACCAAAAGCTTCAAGGTATTCGAGCCCTAGCTCTTTAGCAAAATTAAGTCCAATTATTAATGCGTTGTACTCAGCCACGTTATTAGATTATGGTTCGATCAACAAATACACTCTGGGCAATACGTGTTTCTCTGAGGAAACTAAGACGACCCCTACTCCTGAGGAAATTTTAGAACATCCGGGAGTGCTCGTTACATTGATTGATCGGGAAGCTCCATCAAAGTATAATTGTCATACTTGTTGATGTGATGTAGTGTTAACTTCATGAGTTTCATTCGGCAAATCATCGTATAATTCTGCTACATCCTTTGTAGGGTTTATCGCTAAAAGATCACAAATCGCTTGTCCCTTAACTGATTTTTACTATTTAAAATACAAATCGTATTAAGATAAGAGTAGGGCCCACCTAGCTAAACGCCAATTTATAGAGGTTGGTTGGGTCATGAACACTCGAATTGGGTTTACGTTGGAAATGACATAAATTGTCTGTCCAACTAAATAATATCGCATTTTTTAGATCGCGAATACCAAGGCGATGCATTCTTTCTCGATCATCGGATAGCAAGATTCAGCACCTATTAGTGTACGACTTAGATAATATACCACTTGCTCGTGACCGTTATCATCGTCTTGTGCAAGCAATGCACTTAAAGAATGGCTCGTCGCTTTGACATAAATCAAAAATGGTCTACCCGACTTCGGTGCGACAAGGATGGGCAGATTCGCTAGATATGTTTTGATATCCTCGAATGCTTTTTGACAGGCTTCATCCTAAATAAATGATATGCCCTTCTTTGTGAGTTTAGAGAACGGCTGACATTTTCCCGAAAGGTTTGAGATGAACTGACGAAAATAAGCCAATCGCCCTTGCAATCCTCTGAGTTCTTTAAGATTTCTAGGGGGTTGCAATTCATGTATTGCCTTCACCTTGTCAGGATCGATATGGATACCTTTTGTAGTGATGACAAATCCAAGAAATTTACCACTAGATATTCCAAGGAAGGATTTAGTGGGGTTCATCTTCAGCTGATGACTCCTCATAAGATCGATCTTCAAATCATTAATGTGGTCGTTCTTGTCACGACTTTTAACAATTAGATCATCAACATAGCATTTGACGGTCTTCCAAAGATGTTTCTGAAAGATCTTCATCATCGCTCGTTAGTATTGTTCGAGCGGGAAATCGTGTTATTCTTCATTGATGATTCTGTTACAACTTTGACAACAACTTTATGCGTTTACAAAGAGATCCGGTCTTTTTATAAGATCCGGCTTACAACAAAATCAAAATAAAGAAATAAAGATTACAACTTTCCTTGAACAAATCACGAGTTTCCTGTTTTACGGTCCCTCGCTTTGTGGGGTTCTTCGCCTGTGCCGGGGTTGAGTACCGTGGACCACCGCGCAATCTCGATCTGAACAGATCTACGTGGTATAACGGGTACTATCCCACCAAGGAGATAGTAGCCGAGAGGGATCGTTTCACCAAGGAAACGCTCGCTCTAATCTCGGGATCTAAGAGCCAAGCTTAGATCCGGAGTAGTATCACGTAGATCTGGTTGTCCAAGTCTTCAAGCCTTCACAATCCGAGTTGAGGTCGTAATCCGGCAGAGTTTCGGCTCTTCAGAAGTTTCAGAAAAAGTCCTCTCAAATGAACGAGTGCCAGGCCTATTTATAGGCACTCAAAACTGTGCCTTTGGCACAGAACTGTGCCTAGCCACCTCAGGGTGGCTCGGCTTGGGCCGAGCCACCTTAGGGTGGTTCGGTTCGGGCCGAGTTCCCCCAGGTGCGCTGGTTTCGTCGTTTTCCGGTGTTTCCGGTCCTCCGTCGTTCGGATTTGATTCGGTTTCTGGAATCGGCTCATTGACTTGATTCCAAATATGGCAGTTAATCCGCTTCTGAGTCCGAGTCCGGGATTGGTCTTGATTCGATCGTTATATCACCGAGTTCGTTCTTGTTTAGATGACTCGGTGATTCCCCGAAACGTTGTTTCGATTCCACGTGCGTACGTGTTCCATTGTTCGTGTGCCTTGTCGCCTTGACCCTTCGTTGATTCGTTCAGGTCTTGATTCGATTCCTCGAATCTTCATTTGGCAGTAGCTCCGCTTCGGTGTTTGAGTTCAAGTCCGTTTTGTTGTTGGATGACTCGTTAACTTTCCGAACCGTTGGTTTGGTCCCGCACGCGAACGTATTCTGTTGCTTACGTGCCTCGTCGCCTCGTCGCTCGAATGTCCGTTGTTTTGTCGAATCATCGTGCTGAGCTAAGCTAAGGGACCTATAGGCAATTTTATATGCCTACAGATACCCCCTCCAAAGTGTTTCAGTCTCGTTCTTCTATAGAAGAGCCTGGAATACTTTGGATGTGATCGTCCCAACCTTGAGTCGGTATAACGGGACCTTGGAATGGCTTCTGTTCTGGCTTCCTTCAATTCCACCAGGTCATTCAGTGCTTTGTAGAACGCCTGTGAGGATTCCGGTGCTGCATTTATTGTCTGACCGTCGTCGGAATTTGAACTTGAAGTCGATTCTTAGTTTTCCAATCATTAGCTTTTGTTGGTTGGTTCAACGTGCAACTTTCGTTCGATTGTCGGCGTCGAGTCTTCTTTTGGGACGCGTTGTCCGGCGTCGTGTTATTGAGTTATCCTTAAGAATATTTTTAGAAGAATATTCTCCAGGAACTTCTCAATAAAAATAGGGAATAGTTTATACTCGTATACCTTATTGGAGTATTTCCGTGCTCAAAATGAGCTGAACCGGCTTGAAAATGAGCCAAAAAAAGACAATATTTGGGCTCAAAATCTTTCCAAACCTTCCAAATATGTGAGAGAGGGATTAAATAGGTGAGGAACTGAACCATAGGTTGATCTGAAATCAATTCGATGCTTAATTTAACTCTAATTTGAGTTCTGGTTCGAATTTGGCTCAAACGGGTTCGAAATTGGTCCAAACTGGTTCAATTTGACTCATTCTAGCTTAATCTGGTCCATTCTGGCTCATTCTGGTCCATTCTGGTCCATTCTGGCTTGGTCAGATCCAGCCAGGTTCAATCTGGCTCAATCTGGCTCAATCTGGCTCAATTCGGGCTCATTCTGACTCAGTCTGGTCCAATTTGGGCTTGGTCTGGTCCAGCCTGGTCTGGTCTGGTTCAACCAAATCTGGTTCAAGGCTATAAAAGAGGGAATTTTCCCTTTTTTCTTCTCTTTTCTTCCTCTTTTCTAGGGCCGGCCCCCCTTTCTCCCTCTTTTTGATCTTTCTCTTCCCTCGAGCATCTTTTCTCCTCGAAACTTTGATATTTATCCTGGATCTAGGCTTCCTTTGGATCTTTGACTGAAAAACCCCTCAAAAATCCCATTTTTTAGAATTTCTTTCAGGCCCCTCGAGCGCGTGCTGAGAGTTTCCAAAAAGGTCTCATTTTTGTTGGATCTCTAGCCTTTCTTCAGGTAAATCTCCCACAATTATGATCTTTTTCATGCTTAATTTAATTTATGCATTTGTAGGATCATATGTGAGGGTTGAGGGTGTGATTTGACGCCTCGATTTAATCTTTTAGGGGTGTAGATCTGATAAAAAAGTGATCTTTTTTCTAGATCTGACCTCTTTTAATTTATTTTGCAGCTCGTCATGCCGCGTTCTTTGAGAGGTCGTTCCCCTGCCATGTCAGCTGATGGTGCGCCGCCTTCCTACGCCGGTGAGCCATTTTTGGCAATATTTGGAAATTTACAAATTAGTCCTTTTTTCTTAAAAATTTGTAAATTGGTCATTTTTACCCCACGTTGTTCTCCTTGGCGAGGCAATCGGGAAGAGCCTTGATTCTCCTTGGTGAGGATCGACGC
>BQKN01060481.1:0-15572 GCA_022839385.1 Asparagus kiusianus | reverse complement strand
AGGCAATCGGGAAGAGCCTTGATTCTCCTTGGTGAGGATCGACGCTTCAAAGATATGTTTTGCTTGGCCAAAACCATATCTCAAAATAAAGGGGGCGAATTGACGCTGCATTGCGCTTCATAAGGCAGGGATCCTCGATGCACCCTAGCTTATGATTGCACAATGTGGCCAAATCGTCTCACCCTTTATAAGGCAATGACTCTATCTTAGCTATTTGTAAGATGAGTTCAATTTCCTTTTATAACCGAGACTAACCTGTGTTTAATTGTTTATTCTGCAGTGGGGTACCCTTCTGGATCGTTCTCAGCCCACGCAGTTTATGGGCGTCGTGGCGATCATTATTCGACCTCTGACAATCCTTCCCCTATTCCAGCTATTCCTCAGTTTGCTTCGGGCACGTCGGCTGAGGTTGCACAGGTGGTGAGGGAGGGTGGTCATCGAGCTATTCGCCAGCTGATCACAGATGCTCCTTTTGTGAAGGATGCTAGCTCTACCCAGCCTCTCCGGAAGAGCGATTTCCTATTTGGTGACTCTGTCGATGACCCGGAAGCCGTATTCATTGACGCTGAGCAGTGGCTTCACAAGACCGGCGGTGGCTTCATATACTTGCCGGAAATTCCTCGACATCGCTCGTTGACTGAACTCAGGTGTCAGGCCGTGACGCGCGAGATGTCGTGGCGTTTGACAGTGGATCATGAGAGCGTACATTGCGGCTATATCACCCATCAGGCAGCTCCTGGTTCAAGCAGGAGTCACATCACCGGATTGCATCCCGGAGTGTTGGGACTGGATGCACCACCGCGTAACGAGTTTCTCGCCACTGCTTCGACTTTGAGGAATCGCCTCGCTGCCCTAGGACGGGAGATGCCTGCGACTCGTCACAGGATTTATGGCTGGGTCCACTCTTCGGACAAGTCTTGGTGGAGTCGCATGACGACATACGTCTTGAGCCGCTGGGGCGAGGAGTTGCACGCTTGCGGTTTGTATACCGCCGTTCGTGCCACCATGTATGGCCTGCCTGTCAGTTTGAGACATTTCTGTGCTTTGTTCGAGTTGTATAATCCAGACTCGAACACTTTTCTGACCCGTCAGGGGGAGTTGGGCTTGACTCTTCATGAGATGCATAGGATTTCTGGCTTGACCATGGGGCAGATGTTATACCAGGAGTATTTCCCTTCCAGTCATGAGTTGAGTCAGCTGAAGGATCGCATGCCCGACCGTTACGAGACTCTATGGGATCTCACTTGCCATTACCATATCGCTTTGGCGCAGTCTGAGCCTTTAGCCAAGAGGACGAAGGCCTCTGTGAGTCTGAAGCAGTTCGCGAACTATTTGTTCAAGAACTTGGAGAGCAGCTCTGGCGAGGATATTTGTGAGTTGGCCCCACTCATTCCTTCAGAGGTGAACCATCTACTGAAGAAGATTGATGCTCATTCCTATACCACCAGCAGTCCTGAGGGTGGCTTTCCTGCGAAGACCAAGTTCAGGTCTTTTTTATGGCATGCGACCACACCGATTCAGCCGATGACTCTTCTCGCCGGCTTTCTTGCTATCTGGTTGAAGAAGTGCGTGGTTCCATACCAGTCTGGGGACGCTTTGCCCTTGGAGGTACTTTTCCCAGCAGTTCAGCTCGCATATAAGAAGGAACTCTCACTCCTTCCGGTGATGGTGGCTAACATTCACCGAGGACTTCGGCAGCTTTCCAGTGCGTTCACACGGAAGGAGACCGATTTGCCAGGTCAGATTCCCACGCTTAAGGTAGAGCTTCCCTACGCTTATTTGATGGCCTGGTTCGTCCTCCACCGTCCGGACATGATGTCGGTGCCGAACGCTACAGATCACTCTGTTCCCCTGCTGCAGTTGCTTGAAAATGGTAGGTGGGAAGGCCGCGGGTTTTCTGATGTCCGACAGCAGCTGCAGGTCCACAAATGTTGGGCGTTCTCTACTTGTTTCCCGCAGTTCTCCGGCCGATACGGCGAGTGCTTGACAGACGATGAGAGGCCGAGAGAGAATCGGACCCACTTAGACATTGGCTGCTTTAATTGGCTGGTGAACATCAGGCCTAGGTATCTAACTTTCCGGGTGAAGAATGAGTGCTTCATAGAGCCATATCTACCCTGCCGATTTGCTCGCCAGTTTGGCTACGATCAGCTTTACATCGGGAATCCTCGCCAGCAGCTTCGGACCCATAGTGGTTTGGTGGACGGTCTTCGTGCATGGTTGTGGACCGTGACTGGCTGTACCGGTGCTAGGTTCAGCCTCCCGAGTATTGATCGGCAGTTGAATCTCACCTTCTTGAGCTGCAAGTGGTTATTAGCAGCCAACAAGACTATCCCTGTGAAGCCGATTGCGGAGCTAGAGGCCGAGGAGGCTTCTCGGGTTGATTCGCGTAGGATTCGGGAGAGGGCTCGATCACAGAGGACACAGAATAAGACTCGCCGACTTGATGAAGAGGGCCATAGGTCATTCCATTCTACAGATGAGGCTTCCGGCGGAGATCCCGAAGATTGTGATGACTCTTCTGAGCGAGGTTTGCTATTCATCTTTTCCTTCTATTTTCTAAAAGTATTGAAACTGACTATAGTTCAATGTTTCAGGGACTACAGCTGATCATGATGAAGAGTTCTATCCTCCTCCTCGGGCGAGACCTTCGATCCTCACTGCTAGGCGGAAGAGGTTAGTCCGTAAGCTGCCTGCAGCTTCCCGAGCTTCCGATACGGACCTAGCTGGTGATGATCCTGCCAGTGATGGAGGTAACATTTATCCTGAGAACTATTCCTCTGGTTACTTAGCGCATTGACTTATACTTCTCTCTCTATATATAGGAGCACGTGAGGAGCATGAGATGAGTCCTGATCCAATCCCCATATCTCCCGATGAGTCTGATCCGCTACCCCCTGTAGAGAGGCCTACAGGGGTTGCTGACATTGGAGCGGAGGGCAATGTAGGACCCGATTCCGTGAATCAAGGTACATCTAACACTGACAACGTATTTCTTTAGATGATACACCAATGAATTTGTGTACCTTCTAACTGTCCTCTACCTCTTGCTCCTTCAGATAATTTGCAAGAGATGAATCTTGGAAATGAAGAGGCTAATGTACCCGTGAAAGGTAACTTACTTCCATTAATTGTAGTCTCTTCACTTCTTTTTGGCACTTATATGCTCTTCTGTCAGAGTTCTCCATCGATGACTTCGACGAGGGAAGCTTGTTTGCGGACACTCCTATGATGCGCTACATATATAGCTCACCTCAGATTGAGGATCAGCTACCTGGAGACATGTTTTCTGAGCCCGCCTTCGCTGAAAACCCTGAGGATGGTTCCTTTGAAGGTATGTGCTTCTTTCTGAGTTAATTATAGGACTAGCCAATTTTGACTAATGCAACTATAATGTAACGCCTCTGCGAATTCCGTTTTGGATCTGGCAGGAGCTTTTGTTGAGAAAGACCCTGTCGAGCCAACTGCGAGACCAACTCCGCCAGTTGATACATCTGCAGCCGTTACACCTCCACTACCCCCAGCGGATCAAGGGGAAGAAGGTATAAGTTAACTCATTGAAGAGTGTTATTCCTTTTTTTTATTAAGACTTTTGACGGAATTCTCCCTTTTTTGTGTAGGGCGTTCTTCTCGTCTTCATGTCTTAGTGAAGGAGTTGTTATCTGACGACGATCCTGACAAGGTCGTCATCTGTATAGACGTTCGTTCCTTCTTCTCCTTTGTGAATGCTATGATCGGCAAGCTCTTTCACGATGGACTTTCACTTCACCAGTTTAAACCTCTACTTAATTCCAGAATCAACTTGATAAGGGAAGCAGGATACCCAGATTTGGCGAAGGCCATAGTTGACGATATCGATTGCCTAGAGCATGAGCTTCAGATGTTTCGTGAGCTTCGAGATACCGGAGCCTCTTCCTTCATTGCTGCTGAGCTGGAGACCCATTTACAGTCACTGCGCGAGACTCAGCTTCTTGCTAGTCTTGAGGTTCAGGTGCAGCGAGACCGAGTAGCCCGGGTTGAGACCGGCCTTGCTACCAGATTATCTTCACTTGCCGAGCTCCGCTCTTCTATTACTTCTTGTGGGACCAAGATAGATCAGCTTAGAAAAGAACTCCGCGAAGAAGAGGAGACTTTTGGCATTCTTCAGATGACAGAAGCATAGGACCAGCAGACCTGTACGGCTTTGTCCGAAGAGTTGAAGTCTTTGAAGCAGAAGCTATCCGAGACAGAAGAGATTGCTGCGAAGACTTCGGCCGCCACTGAGGAGTCGATTAGGGCTGAGCTTATTCAAGCTTATGATGATAAGCTGTCTAAGTTCAGTCAGCAGATTTTTAGCCACGGGCTTGATGTTTGATTTTATCTGCTGTGTACTTTGACTTTTGACTCTTTTAGTGAATCTCCTTTTTATCTTTATTATGATTCGTCATTCCGTTTGAAATGATTGACCACAATACTCATAGGATTTTTGGCAAACCCTCAGCCATCAACGGGTTTGATATGCCTTTACCGACTACCGTTTGAGTCGGGCTAGCATGCGATTTGTTTAAATCCGCTCGCATGTAACGTTGCGCTCAGAGATTGAATTCTCTGAGACTTCGTGCTATGATGTCGAATACATAGACTTCGCCATTATTACGGGAATAGGCTACCCGGCGACACGTGTTAGGTGTTGGCTTTAGGATTTTTGGCCAACCCCCAGCCTCTAACGGATTTGATTAGCCTTTACCGACTACCGTTTGAGTCGGGCTAGCGTGCAGATTGTCTAAATCCGTTCCACACGTTACGTTAAGCTAAAAGAGTTAACTCTTTTAGTGCTACGATATTGAATACGTAGACTTCGTCTTTCTCCTGTGAAAAGACTAAACAGTAACGTGTATGAGACGTTGACTTAGGATTTTTGGCAAATCCTCAGCCTTCAACGGATTTGATGTGCTCTTACCGACTACCGTTTGAGTCGGGCTTACGTGCGGATTGTTTTAATCCGTTCCGCATGTGACGTTGTGCTAAAGGAATGAACTCCCTTAGACTTTGTGCTACAACTTTGAATATGTAGACTTTGCCATTGTCATGGGAATAGGCTACCCAGCAACGCGTGTGAGGCGCTGACTTATCCCTACTTAGGCTTCGGGATAAAAGTACCCCAGAATCGAACTCCGGTATCTTTTTCAATCGGAAAAAGACTAAACCGGCGACGCGTGTTAGGCGTCGACTTATCCTTTCTTAGGATTCAGGATGAAATTCCCCATGCGTGTAAGGCATGGATTTCGGTGTTATTAATAACAACCTACCACAATGTTGAATATGCGGACGGGTGTTCTTTTTAACGGTTAAGAACTAACCGGCCGCGCGTGTTAGGCGCGGACTTATCCTTACTTAGGTTTCAGGATAAAATACCCCAGAATCGAACTCTGGTGTCTTTTTCAATCGGAAAAAGACTAAACCGGCAGCGCGTGTTAGGCGCAGACTTATCCCTGCTTAGGTTTCGGGATAAAATACCTAGGATGAATCCTAAATTGGTAAACTTTGGAAAAGGAGTTGGTGTGGGGAAGGAAGAATTTTATATTCTATTCCCCGAACAAGGAAGGAAGAATTTTATATTCTATTCCTTGATTCTGGAAAGGAAGAATTTTATATTCTATTTCCAGTGCAAGAAGGAAACTAGAAGTGGGATCTCCACTCCGAGAATCTGGAAGATACTGACAAACTTTCCTTTTATAGGATTGGTTATCAGATCGAAAGATGAGTTCTTCGTTTATCGAAGAGAAATTTCAACTTCAGTTACAACCATAAAAAGGTTGAACCCAAGAGAAAAGAAATGGAGTTCTTTCGTTCATCGAAAGGGGACTCCGAACTGAGAGTGAATCTTTTTGGTGGACTCACTGTCAATTGAAATTGATCAGCGAGGGATTTTGGTGGTAAAATAAAATTGGGTTATCCTCTAGAATATTAAGTGTAATATTCTTCGAGGAACTTCCCGATAAATGAGTTGTCCTGAATGTACTAGGGATAGTACTTTTTCAAAAACTTCCCATTTATTGGCATTAATTGCCTGTTACCCTCTAAAGAAATTAAGCGATAAGCACCGTTTGAATAGACTGTGTCTATTACAAACGGTCCTTCCCACTTAGGTTCGAATTTACCTTTCTTCTTAGAGGTGAGGATTATCGGTCGGCGCGCAGCGAGGACCAAGTCTCCTTCTTTGAAGCTTCTTTGGCGAACCCTTTTGTCAAAAGCCCTGGATATCCTAGCCTGGTAGAACTCGATGTGTTGTTGAGCTTCCAAGCGCTTTTCGTCCAGCCTTTCGAGTTCCTCGAGACGCTTCTGATGTCGCTCTTCGGCTGTCATCTCTATTGCGAGAGCGATCCGAAGAGAGGGGATTTGAATCTCCAACGGTAGCACAGCTTCGCATCCGTAGACCAACGAATATGGAGTAGCTCCCGTAGGTGTGCGTATGGTAGTACGATAAGCCCAGAGTGCTTCTCCAAGTTTATCGTCCCAATCTCGCTTGTTGGTCTTCACAAGTTTTGATAAGATCTTGATGATCGTCTTGTTGAAAGCCTCAGCTAATCCGTTAGCGGCAGGGTAATAAGGTGTTGACGAAACATCTTGGATCTTGAACTTATCACAGAACCGGATGAAGGCGTTGCTTATGAATTGCGGACCGTTGTCATGAATGATCCGCCTCGGCACGCCATGTCGGTATATGACGTGATGCTTGATGAAGTTGATGACGTTGTTCGTCTTTACTTCTTTAAGCGGAATGGCTTCAGCCCACTTTGAAAAGTAGTCGGTGATAGCGAGGATGAATCGATCACCTTTTACTAAAGGAGGGAAGATAGGACCGACAATGTCCATACCCCATGTCTCGAATGGCCAGGACGTGGTTGACGTGTGTAACCGCTCCGGTGGTTGGTGCATATAGTTTGCATGTACTTGACAAGCGTGACATTCTCGAGCGTACTCAATCGCGTCACGAACCATTGTTGGCCAGAAATATCTCATTCTTCTGATTCGATCATACAGCTTGGGACCAGGCTGATGCGCACCGCATTCTCCTTCATGTGCTTCCTTAAGAACTTCTTTTGCTTCTTCATTCGAAAGGCATCGGAGAAGCAAGTCATCATACCCCCGGCGATACAGCGTACGGGTCTCGGTATTGTAAAAGAACCGTGGTGCTCTTCGGCGGATAGATTCTTTTTCCTTTACATCCTCCGGTAAAATGCCGTATTGGACGTAGTCAATAATGGGAAAGCGCCAATATCGGGACTCGGACCCGATTTGGGTTGAGTTCACCTCTTTGGCGTTCTCGTTTTTATCATCCTCATCTTCAATATCCATATCGTATATGGGTACGCAGAGTTGGTGTGATCTTACTGTGACTAGCAGTTCAGTTTCGGGCGGTTGCGCGAGTGATACTGCTAGTGCTGCCAGTGCATCTGCATAAGCGTTCTGAAGACGCGGGATGTATTCAATGTAAAATTCTTCAAAAGAATCTGCCACTCTGACGGCCTCTTGGTGGTATGGAATCAGATCTGGGTTTCTGACTTCATATTCCCCACGAACTTGGTTGACAATTAGCTGAGAATCCCCAAAGGCTTCGAGATATTCGACCCCCAGCTCTTTGGCGAAACTGAGCCCTATGAGGAGTGCGTTATACTCGGCTACGTTGTTAGAGCATGGACTCGTCAGCGAATAAGCTCGAGGCATCACGTGCTTCCCTGGGGAAACTAAGACAACTCCAACTCCAGAAGTGACCTTAGGGCATCCCGGGGTTACTGCTTTATTGATTGCTCTCGAGGCACCATCAAAATATAACTGCCATACTTGTTGGTGTGACGTGGTGTTAACCTCGTGGGTTTCATCTGGCAAGTCATCGTATACTTCCACCGTATCTGTTGTCGGGCTTGCCGCCAAGAGATCACAAATCGCCTGTCCTTTGACCGACTTCTGCTGTTTGAAGTGCAGATCATACTGGGACAAAAGAAGGGCCCACTTTGCCAACCGCCAATTCATCGAACCTGGTTGAGTCATGAATACCCGTACCGGATTAACATTAGCGATGACGTAAATCGTCTGGCCAACTAAGTAATGTCGCATCTTCTGCACCGCAAACACCAACGCAAGACATTCTTTCTCGATCATCGGGTATCGAGATTCGGCACCCATCAAGGTCCGACTTAGATAATAGACTGTCTGTTCGTGACCATTATCATCGTCTTGTGCTAATAAAGCACTTATCGAATGGTTCATCGCCTTGATATAAATCAAGAACGGTTTACCTGATTTTGGTGCAACAAGAACAGGTGGATTCATTAGATATGCCTTGATATCTTCGAATGCCTTCTGGCAAGCATCGTCCCAAATAAACGATACGCCTTTCTTGTTTAGCTTCGAAAATGGTTGGCACTTCCTAGAAAGATTTGAAATGAATCTCCGGATATACGCCAAACGCCCTTGCAATCCTCTGAGTTCCCTTAGGTTCTTCGGGGGTTGCAATTCATTTATTGCCTTTACCTTGTCTGGGTCGATGTGTATACCCTTGGTGGTAACGACGAATCCAAGGAATTTTCCGCTGGACATTCCGAGGAAGGATTTTGTGGGATTCATCTTCAATTGATGACTCCGCATGAGATCAAACATTGTTCTTAGGTCCTTGATGTGATCTTCTTTGCTGCGGCTTTTCACCACCAAATCATCAACGTAGCATTCAACTGTTTTCCTGAGGTGTTTCTGGAAAATCTTAGTCATCGCTCGTTGGTACGTGGCACCTGCATTCTTCAGACCGAATGGCATCACCGTGTAGCAGAAGATACCGAGGGGCGTTCTGAATGCCGTATGCTTTTCGTCATCCGGGTGCATCTTGATTTGATTATACCCCGAAAAGCCGTCCATGAAGGACATTCTTTCGAATCCGCACGTATTGTCGATAATGACGTCCGTGATTGGGAGAGGAAAATCATCTTTTGGACATGCTTCGTTCAGATTCCTGAAGTCGATGCAAATCCTGATTTTGCCATTCTTCTTCATGACTGGAACGATATTGGCTAACCAGTCTGGATGTTGTTCTTCCCGGATAAATCCTGAGTCGATCAACTTTTTAACTTCAGCCTTGATGGCTTCCATGATCTGCGGACGAAACCGTCTTTGCTGTTGCTTGACAGGTTTGGCATCCGGCTTGATATCGAGGCGGTGCATAGCCACATTGGGGTCGAGCCCAGGCATGTCTTCGTAGTTCCAGGCGAAGACGTCGATATATTCTCTGATCAAGGCAATTAATTCCTCCTTTTCAACTGACGGAAGACTACCACTGATGAATATGGGCTTTGGATTGTCTTCATCACCCATATTGATTTGGACTACCTCGTCTTCGGTGGGTGGCTCTCTCTGTTCGAACCTGTCACCATATTGCATGTTCAGGTGATGAACCCATGGGTCCTCCCACGTTTGCATTTGATCGTCGTCCTCCATTGTAGATGGATCAGCCGTAGTCATGTTCGTCATTAAGGCCTTGAACACTTCTCCCAAACTTGTGTCGGAATCTTCAGCTGAAGAATCTGGCAAATACCCATCCTTAGCCTTGTTAGTAATTTGATCGATGATCTGCCAGCCACATTCGTCATCTGACGAAACGTAGCCTAAGCCCCTCTTGTGACGATAATAGCCCTCCGGTTTACCCTTTGGTACATATGCCGCTTTGACTGGGACACGGGAACCTCGATCGAAGTACAGACCTTCTCCGAGTGTGAAATCATATCCTTGTCTTTCCATGAGCTTGCGCGCTTCTGGACTGTACTTAGATAGATGTAAACCAGATTTGTCACCATCTTCATCCTCTCTTAGGAAATGATCTGGCACCGGACGACTTTCTCCTTTACCGAAGATCACTTCTTTTTGTCCCCCTATTTTGGCGGGAATAATCTGAGTTGTTCCGAAAGAGTGTTGGAGACGCTTCTTCGTTACATATGACGATCGGAGCGGCATACACAATTCGGGATTATCGTACAATCCCTTTATCACATCATCAAAAGACAAGGAGTACTCTAAACCATTATTTATTTCAGGTTCGGCAAGTTGCCAGTTACAACCGCCATCTGACGACTGTTCGTCGTCGAGATTGATTACAAAGGGTACAATGTCATTAAAAACAAAACCACCATTGTAATCGAATCCGGCTTCGGAATCAGCTTCTTCCCCGCTGTCCGTGCCTTGGATCGATGGTTCCGTGTCGGATTCATTACCATAAAGGAGAGAATCTGTGAAATAATTCTCATACCCTTTGAATGGTTGCTTATCCGCGACCACCGTCCTAACTCTTCCATCAGTGTCGACATATTTCAAACACTGATGTAGAGTGGAGGGGACTATAACGTTACTATGGATCCAAGGCTGACCCAATAGTAAGTTATAGGATGTCTCAGCATCAATCACGTAGCACGTGACCTCCGTCTTTAAATCGCCCATTTGGCACTTTATCCGGATTTTACCCAAAGGTCTTGACCCGCTGGTATTGAATCCGTAAATGACTGTGCCTGTTGACGCCAACTTGCTGATTGGGATTCCCAGGCTGTGCATTAGGCGAAGCGGCATAATACTCACAGCGGAACCCGGATCTACTTGGATCCGGTTGACTTCGCTGGAGCCAATGTACCCGACGAAGTACAGGGGCCGATCGTGGTTTGAATTCTTCGTCTGCATATCCTCTTTGGTGAAGGTGATGCAGGGAATGTTCTTAGCCGCCACATTGCACTTTTGGGCTAGCATATCCAGTTCTTCAGGAACTGGTTTGACCCTGGTGAGGAATGCTTCTGAATCTGCTAAGGCTTCCTGCAAGGCTTCTCTAGTCTCCTTGGATAACCGCAACAGCTCGTACAATGTTATCCGCGCTGGAATGTTGGCTAGCTGAGCCATAATGTCGAAGGCACGAGGGTTTTTTGAACTCTCCGGTTTGTCTTTTCCAATCGGACGACTGAAACGAGACTGCTTCGGATTCTGTACCTCCTCGGGCCTCTTTTCCTTCTGTTTGTCAACCGGCTGTCGTCGAACATCTTCAGCCGGTTTGGGAATTGGGATCACCCCCATCTCTGTGATAGTCTTGGCTGGACCCTGTTTTGTCACCCCTAGCTTAGCTGCTTGTTCATTATGTGACGGATAGTTGAAGTGGTACTGATTCCCACTTCGGGTTGCAAAGACCTCCTGTTCCTCGTCGGAGAGTGGAAAAGCGGTGATCCTTTCATCATCTTCACCCGGGATAGCAGAGACTCCATAACAAGACTTCCCTTTCCCTTTGGACTTCTTCTTGGATGACGATCCAGCCCATTGTTCATCTCCAATTAGGTCGGGGTGTACCCAGAGGATTTCACCGTTTGGAGCTGTGTGTGGCACGAGTCCCTTTTGGCGCTGTCCGTGCGGATCGTCGTTCACCGTCTTCATCCCGACTTTGGTGACGCGCTTAGGCTGGAACCAATCTGTAGGCACTGATCCAAAACTGATGGACACCGCGTTCGTTCCCACATTTTTGGCCGGTTTCGGAGTTATGACTCCTACATCGATCAAGGCCTGGATCTTGTCCTTGAGGTGGTAGCAGGACTTCGTAGGGTGGTGAACCGCTCTGTGATACGCGCAGTACCTCGGGTCTGTCACCTTGGTGGCTCCTTCATGATCCACAATCGCAGGCAGCTGGATTTTGTTGTTCTCCAACAGATATTTGAAGATGCCGGGAACTTCGTCATCTTTGAAGGAGTAGACTTTGGGAAACCTCGGCTCCGAAGACTTTTGCTTTTGAGACCGCTGCTGCCAATGTGGCTGTGATTGCTGTGGAGCTCGTTGCTGCTGCTGCTGCTGTTGCTGTTGCTGAGGTTGTAATTGAAAGGTTTGGTTAGCATCAACAGCGTTAACCTGAGCTTTACCTTTTCCTTTCTGATTGAAGTTCTGCTTTGGAGGATTTGTAGCCGGTTGGCCTCTTTCCGCCTTCTTCCTCCTGAGGAATCGCTCAGCTTGCTCGCCTCGGACCTTCAAGTCCTTCCATGTCTTGGATGGAGCTGTGCCCATTGCTTCCAAAACATCCAGCGAGAGGTTGTTGTGGCAGGTTTGGAGGATGAATTCCTCGCTGATAGGGTCCCGACAATTCATCGCCTTATTCCGGAACCTTTTGACGAAGACTTCGACCAATTCTCCGTCCTTCTGCTTTTCATCAAGCAACGACCCGATTGAAATTTCGGTGTCGTCATCGAAGAAATTCGCGAGGAATTTCGTCTCCATGTCATCCCAGCTGTTTATGCTTCCTGGCTTGAGGCGACGATACCAATCGAAGGCAGCTCCGCGAAGAGTGCCAACGAATGACCGCACCATCAGAGGCTCATTGCCAGAGATGACTCCCAAGTGCGATTTGAAATAAATCAAATGCTGAGTTGGTGAACCCATCCCATTAAACGGCGTGAAGTTAATTAGACTAAACTTCGCCGGATATGGGATTGATTCCCATTCTCTTGGGTAGGGACAGGGAATGCCTGTCTTTTTAGTCTCTTGAGCAGAAATCAATGTGTTGATTTTGTTCTCGAGATTCTTAATTTTTAAGCTTTCACCTGTGTCTTCACTGGTATTATCATTACCACTCCCTGGATTGATGGGAGGGTTATTAGCGTTGCGAGCTTCATTTGTGCCCTCCTCCTCCAGGTTGTTCTGGTTGGGCTGACTTGGTTCGCCTTGTTGGTGCCTCAATGCATGAAGTTGTTGGTCATGCATCTCTCTCATGTTCTGCATGGCCATTTGCATCTCGAACCTAAAGGTTTCTTGTTGCTTGGCCATGGCATCTTCAAGCATCTTGGCCACCTGCTCCGCGCTTATCATGAGCGACTCGCGGGGCTGTCCCTCACTGGACACTGTATTATCAGACGCCACTGCGGAACCAGCATCTGATTCTTCGTCTCCCGAAGGTACTCTTGTTCGGACTCTACCATACGTCGCGCGAATGATAGCTCCGGATTGAAGACGAGTCCTGGGTCGAGATGTTTCTGGAATCGTCTCGGGATTATCCTGAGCCGCTGTTCCTGTGCTGGTCATGTTGGCGGTGACCCTTGAATGTTCACCGTCCTTGACCATCGTTCTTTTTCTTCGGAAACGCCTGGGCCTTGGCTTTGGCGCTTCATTGCTGAGTCTCTCAAACACGGAAACTCTTTCGGGGACTGTCTTTACACAGTTGCACTCAGACAGTACTGCCCGAATGAGATTTGAACAAGGACATTGATTCCCGAACCTTCGAGGGCTCCTCTTTCTAGATTTGTTCGTACCCCCGGCACGATAGTACAGCTCATCTGTTTGGAGGTCAGAGCAAGCTATCGTGTGTTGGCACGACCTCTCAGGTATAACGTTGTCGTCATCAGATGACAACGTTTCCTTCTGAGGAATAATTGTCTTTTTCGGGCTCTCGAGAGTTATACGCCTCGAAACGCGTCTTTGTGGACGTGAATCTTCAGTGGAATCTTGCACTTCTATGCGCAAAGTTGTGCGCTTGGGTGCCGCGGTTTGCTCCAAGTGTTGAGGGTTGCGGCGACCCCCAGCATGCTGTATTGGTTGGGACTTCTTCACTGGCCCCAAGCGTTCTTGAACTGGAGCTTTACCTCGTTCCTTCGGGAGTGGACCGAGGCGCTCCAAAACTGATCTTTTCTTCTGGGATGGTCCCGCGGGATCTCCCAGGGTAGTTGCGGCAATCACCGGCTGTTTGGATTGACTTGCCGGCGTCCGAACTTTCGGAGGTTGCGGGTTTTGCTCCTTAGCCTGAACCGCTTCAGACTTTGGCCTCCAAATCTTGCGAGTAGGTGGCGGCTTTTTGACCACCTCCTTCTGCAGCTTGCGACGGGCTTCTTCAGCTTTGGCCCGTGCTTGCGCGGACAACACGCGGCGCTTGCGGATGCGCTCCTCCAGCGTTGAGCGATTCCGTTTGACACGGACCCACTCCATTGTCGATGGTTTGGAGGAACCACCCTGCATTTGCTGTTGAGGCTGTTTGCCTCGTTTGTTCTTCAGATCCGCATGATAGCGGACCCCGTCAACGGACTCCATGGCCTTGGCGAATTGCTTCGCGAGGCGTTGACGCTGCCTCTGGCGGGCTCTCTTGGAGAGAGTCACCACGCCTTCAATGGCGGATTTGACCTTCTTTGAGGTCGGTAGGGCCTCACCTAACGCAGCTTCGGCGTCGGTTGGGGTGAGGTCGTCGTTGGTGGCTTCAGCTTCATCACACCAACGGACTTTTCTCCTGGAGGAGAACTTCTGGAACTTCTTGGACTTGGGGGAGGCGGCAGATCCGGACGAGGACACGTACTCCTCGTACTTCTGCTGGTCGAATTCGTACTCGACCTCCTCCACGACCGGGATCGAGATCCGCGGCTGCGACACTCCAGCTTCGGCAGCGAAGCTGGTGGCTCCCACTGTGGTCGCCAGATTGTTCGAGCGGGAAATCGTGTTATTCTTCATTGATGATTCTGTTACAACTTTGACAACAACTTTATGCGTTTACAAAGAGATCCGGTCTTTTTATAAGATCCGGCTTACAACAAAATCAAAATAAAGAAATAAAGATTACAACTTTCCTTGAACAAATCACGAGTTTCCTGTTTTACGGTCCCTCGCTTTGTGGGGTTCTTCGCCTGTGCCGGGGTTGAGTACCGTGGACCACCGCGCAATCTCGATCTGAACAGATCTACGTGGTATAACGGGTACTATCCCACCAAGGAGATAGTAGCCGAGAGGGATCGTTTCACCAAGGAAACGCTCGCTCTAATCTCGGGATCTAAGAGCCAAGCTTAGATCCGGAGTAGTATCACGTAGATCTGGTTGTCCAAGTCTTCAAGCCTTCACAATCCGAGTTGAGGTCGTAATCCGGCAGAGTTTCGGCTCTTCAGAAGTTTCAGAAAAAGTCCTCTCAAATGAACGAGTGCCAGGCCTATTTATAGGCACTCAAAACTGTGCCTTTGGCACAGAACTGTGCCTAGCCACCTCAGGGTGGCTCGGCTTGGGCCGAGCCACCTTAGGGTGGTTCGGTTCGGGCCGAGTTCCCCCAGGTGCGCTGGTTTCGTCGTTTTCCGGTGTTTCCGGTCCTCCGTCGTTCGGATTTGATTCGGTTTCTGGAATCGGCTCATTGACTTGATTCCAAATATGGCGGTTAATCCGCTTCTGAGTCCGAGTTCGGGATTGGTCTTGATTCGATCGTTATATCACCGAGTTCGTTCTTGTTTAGATGACTCGGTGATTCCCCGAAACGTTGTTTCGATTCCACGTGCGTACGTGTTCCATTGTTCGTGTGCCTTGTCGCCTTGACCCTTCGTTGATTCGTTCAGGTCTTGATTCGATTCCTCGAATCTTCATTTGGCAGTAGCTCCGCTTTGGTGTTTGAGTTCAAGTCCGTTTTGTTGTTGGATGACTCGTTAACTTTCCGAACCGTTGGTTTGGTCCCGCACGCGAACGTATTCCGTTGCTTACGTGCCTCGTCGCCTCGTCGCTCGAATGTCCGTTGTTTTGTCGAATCATCGTGCTGAGCTAAGCTAAGGGACCTATAGGCAATTTTATACGCCTACAGA
>BQKN01060478.1:107024-117463 GCA_022839385.1 Asparagus kiusianus | reverse complement strand
AATTGGATCTTTAACTTGAATTGACGTTGCTTCACTCCACAATTCCGTCAACCTCCATTTGATATGATCGTTAAGGCTCGATTCCATCCATCCTCCAACATGTTGTTTGTCTACAATAAATAGAAATGCACAAACAATAGACAAACAATATTAGTAGTAAATTATTTGTTAAACATCATCAAAACAAAGAGGCCAACAAAGTGATAAGGACTTAACACGAAGGGGTTTGACAATTCGTCAAGGATTGATAGATCAAACTTCTAAGCATTATATCCGGACTCTAACCATGAAAGTGTTGAGTGCACAAAAATAGCAAAAGTTTGAATGGATTAAACAGGAAAGAATTTTGGTGGTCCCACCGTCAATTAGTCTGATCGGTGGGGGATTCTGTGGTCGGAGACTATGAGTCGTCAAACACCAATGAGAGTTTTGTGAGGGAAAATTGATCCAATGAAATGATCGAATCTCATCTCAGCAAAAGAGTGTTCGGAAATCATAATAGGAGTTTAGTGTTTATCACTTTGTTCATAATGATCGGGTTATCCCTAAGAATATTAAATTTAACATTCTTCCGGGAACTTCCCGTTACATGAATTATCCACCCCCAGCTTTTTTTTGTAAAACTGGGTGTAACGAGGAGTACGTTATCCTCGGACACATGTTCGGGTTATCCTTAAGAATATAAGATTCTCTAGGAACTTTCCGTTACATAAATCATCTACCCCCAGCTTCTTTTGCGAAATCGTGTTTAACATTGTACTTAGTTGGATGACCGAGAAACAGTTTATACTCGTATACTTTTTGGAGTGTGTGAAGGAGCAGTTTATACTCTTATACTTATCGGAGTCTTCATTCGACTTAATTGAGTGATATAATGCCGGCTTCAACCAAGGTTTGGATGTTATTCTTGAGAGCAAAGCAATCCTTAGTGGGATGAAGGACCCTCTTGTGATACGCACAGTACTTTGGATCCGCAGTATTGTTAGCTTACTCTTGATTGACGATAGGTGGTAGCTTGATCTTATTATTTTCAAGGAGGGACTCGAAGATGGCTGGAACATCTTCGTCTTTGAAGGAGTACTCTTTTTGGAGTTTCGGGTCCGAAACCTTTTGCTGTCTTCGAGATTGCCGTTGTGACGCTTGATTAGCATCAATAGAAGCTGCAGGTGCCTTGCCCTTACCACGGGAGGCGAAGTTTGAGTTCAGAGGATTCACTGTCGGTTGGTTCCTCTCGGGCTTCTTTCTTCGGAGAAAGCGTTTGGGCCGCTCTCCGTGCACCTTCAACTCTTTCCAGTTGTTGGATGGTGCTACTCCCATAACTTCTAGCACGTCCAAAGAGAGGTTGTTATGGCAGGTTTGGAGGATGAAGTCCTCTATGATCGGATCTCGGCAGTTCATCGCTTTATTCCGGAAGCGCTTGACGAAGTCGTCGACCGTCTCGTCATCTTCTTTCTTCTCATCGAAGAGCATCCTGATTGACACCTCGGCATCATCGTCAAAGAAATGAGCGAGAAATAGGTTCTCTAGGTTGTCCCAGCTGTTGATGCTTCCAGACTTGAGACGGCGGTACCAATCGAAGGCGGGCCCGCGAAAGGTGCCAACGAATGACCGAACCATCAAGGCTTCATTACCGGAAATCATGCCCAAGTAGGACTTAAAGTAGATCAAATACTGAGTGGGCGAACCCTTCCCATCGAACGGTGTGAAGTTGATCAGGTTGAACTTCACCGGATACGAGATCGAATCCCACTCTCTTAGGTAAGGACATTGAATGCTGGTCCTTTTCACCTCTCGTGTAGACATTAGAGCGTTGATTTTACTCTCGAGATCTTTCATTTTCTCATCCTCGCTCGTATCAGGGCTCGGACGATTTGAAAGAGGAATAACGCGGCCACCCCCGGCATTGTCATCTTCGGTAGAACCACCCCCAGCGTTGTTATCTTTAGTGGAGTCACCCCCAGTGTTTTGGTCGACGGGAGGATCATCCGTATTGATGTGCTCATCCACATCTGAATCACTATTTGCTTGGTTAGCAACGTTACGATGACTGGATTCACCAAGTTGATTCGACAAAGCTCGGATTTGTTGGTCGTGCTCTTCCCTCATTCGTAGCATAGCCATTTCCATTTCGATCTTGAATGCCTCTTTCTGTTTGGCCAAGGCATCCTCAACCATTTTGGCTACTACCTCGGTGTTAATCATAAACACTTCACGGGATTGTCCCGGACTGGATACCATATTATCAGAAGTGATTGCCGAGTTAGTATCCGATGCTTCATCATCCGAGGATAACCCTCTCTGCATTCTCTGATAATCCCTTTGTCTAATGGTTCCTGATCGTAACCGGGTTAGACGATGCGATACAAGCGGATCAGAGCTAGAAGGTCGAATTGATTTTCCCTTATCAACCATATTGATGGTAACCTCTGGGGTTCGTCACCTTGAACGACCGATCGTTTCTTACGGAGACGCTTTGGATTAGACTTAGCCTTTCCGTTGGAGATCCTCTCAAATACCGAGACCCTCTGCGGAGCGGTCTTGGGGCAGCTACACGCTGATAATACTGCCCTAATTAGTTCGGCGCATGGGTAGTGAGATTTTGTTTCTCGGGTATATCTCTTCCGAGACTTGTTCATACCCCCAGCCTGATAGTACAACTCATCGGTCAGATGACCGGAGTAACCTATCGTGTATCGACATGACTCCCGGGGTATAACGTTGTCATCGTCAGATGAATACGTTTCTTTCAGGGGACTTGCCGCCTTATTAGCATTCTCAAGAGTCATGTGTTTAGAACTACGCTTTTGGGAGCGCAGGATCTCAACAGGCTCTTGGTTTTGCATACACACCCCCAGGCGGGTGAAAACTGGAGTTTTTCCTTTATGAGAAGGCTTGAAATTGTTGTAAGGGTGTGCGTGACCCCCAGCTCGACGAGTCGCTTGGGGTGCATTCACCGGACCCAAGCGTTCTTCGATCATAACTTTGCCTCGATCCTCGTACAAAGGACCCAGACGATCCGCCGTCCTCATCTTGAAAGGGGACAAGTCTACGTTATCGCGGGGCTCCACCGACTATGCGGAACTCAAAGGGATCGACAAAACAGGTGCAGAACATCTTCTGCCTTGACTCTGGTGCGGGTCAGATTTGGGTGACCTGCGGGTCGGAGGGTCGGATTTGGGTGACCCATGGCTTGGAGGGTCGGATCTGGGTGACCTACGAATAGGCGAGTCAGATCTGGGTGACCTGCGAATTGACGGGTCGGATTCGAGTGACCTACAAATTGGCGGGTCGTATTCGAGTGACCTGCAAATTGACGGGTCAGATTGGAGTGACCTGCAAATTGGCGGGTCAGATTGGAGTGACCTGCGAATTAGCGGGTCGGATTGGAGTGACCTGCGAATTGGCGGGTCGGATTAGAGTGACCTGCAAATTAGCGGGTCGGATCTGGGTGACCTGTGAATTGGCGGGTTGGATTCGAGTGACCTGCGAATTAGCGGGTCGGATTCGAGTAACCTGCAAATTGACGGGTCGGATTGGAGTGACCTACAAATTGGCGGGTCGGATTGGAGTGACCTGCAAATTGGCTGGTCGGATTGGAGTGACCTGCAAATTGGCGGGTCGGATTTGAGTGACCCGCAAATTTCAATCTTTTGGCCGCTGTCTTAGACTTTGGCCTCCAATCTTGGTGTAGTTTTTGTGGCTTCTTCCCCACTTCTTCCCTCTACAACTTTTTGGCCTCTTGCGCAAGAATTCGTGCATACGTACGTAGTGCGCGATGCTTTTTGATCCTCTCCTTAAGAGTTGAACGGGTCCTTTTGACTTGTACCCATTCACTTGTCGATGATTTGGAGGAGGTGGCATTTGTCCGCTGTTGGGATACTTGGCGTTGCCTAATTTTCAAATTCGCCTCGTAACGGATCCTGTCAATGGACTCCAAAGCCCTAACGAGTTGGCGCGCAAGGCGTTGGAGCTGCCTTTGGCGAGCTCTCTTCGATAAAGTGGGCGTGACTTCTGTACTCAACTTCTTGATTGAGGAGGAGTTCAGATCTGCAGCTCCGGACTCATTGGAGGCCGGAAGGGCATTGCAAGGTTCAGCTACCGCAGCAACGGGGGCATAGATCTTCCTTCGCTTGCAAGAGGCGGAGGATCTGGAGGAGGAGGACGACAAATACTCCTCGAACTTTAGTTGGTCGAACTCATATTCGACCACTTCTTCAACCGGGATGCAGATCTGAGGTTGCGACACTACAGCTCCGGCAACGAAGCTGTTAGATCCCACTATGCTCGCCAGTTTGTTTGCGTCGAAAATTACTGTTTTCATTGCTATCGAATCTATTACAACTTTAGTCATTACAATAAACTCGAATAAAATATAAAGTTGATCTTTTTATAAGATCTCCTTACACAATGAAAATAAAATAAGTTTATAACTTTATCAAACAAACGCAGGGAGATCGTTTATCGGTCTTCTGCTTGTGTAGGTGTTTTTGCCTATGCCAGGGTTTATCCGTGGACCACCTTAGATCTGGATCCGGTTGATGAAAAATTAGACAGAGCTTCGCCCTCACCGGGAGAATGTTTGATTTGAAGCGCTGAAATCGACCAAGCGAAATCATGGCTCTTCTCGAGATTAAGACCAAGCCTAATCTCAAGGGACGGACGGACGGGGTTCAGATCCTTCGAATAGCTCCTTCTTTATGCCGAAGTTCGCCGGGATCTGATTTGCCTTTGCTGAAATTCGTGCTCCTTGACTCCTCAATCCAGCAGCACCTTCACGTCTTGATAATAACTCCGCCCCGCTGAAAGGAGGCCCTAGGCTTGTATTTATAGGGCTTCGAAAGCGGTTATTTGGATAAGAACAAGTGATTTTACTCTATCTTCAGTTAACAACAACCTAATCATGTTTTGGGATGATATCAAGTCGGTTAGGAACCCCTGGAACAGATAAATCCTGTGAAAACAGCTTTAAAACCGTCAAAACACGTTTCGGGTTCCAGACTGCGCGGTGCGGGTCGGACAGATCCGACCTGCGCTTGCGTGGGTCGGACCAATCCGACCCGCGCTTGGCGGGTCGGGTTGATCCGACCCGCGCTTGCACGGGTCAGACTGATCCGACCCGCGCTTGCGCGGGTCGGTTTGTTCCGTCCTGTGCTCGCGCAGGTTTGCCGATTTTTCTTCTTTTCCTGTTCCCTTTCTTCCGGGACTTGTAGTTTCTCCCGTTTTGCGTGTTTGACCGTCTTGTTGACTTGCACGCTTCATTGTGGGATTGATTATCAAATGCGCGTTGGTTGATATACGCGTGTGTTGATTGATGCACACGTGTTGACCGACACACATGAACTAATTGACATGCGAACTGATTGACGCGCACGTATTGATTGATGCGCGCGTGCCACTTGGTTCGTCATTTTGCTTCATGTGCTTGTCGACGACTTATAATCCTCTTAGAATCGGATAACGACGTTCATCGTCTTCTCAGCATCTCGAGCTGTGTGCGGATAACCATAGGTATTTTTAGACGCCAACACTAATCAGTAGAAGAAGAATTTGATAATCTATGCTTATCTTAAATGGTTTGATAGGTTATGCTTATGAATTCTAGGATTATTATCTTGTTGTTATTCTTATCATGAATAGTAATTTTGACTTAGATGATAATTTGATAGGTTACACTTTCCTTAAATGGTTTGATAATCTATGCTTAATAAATCTAAGTTGAAATATGATAAAAAGAGAATAGTTTGTATTTTGTAATTGAAATTAGCTAATGGATTATATTCTAAATTTATTACCTCTTTTAAATCCCCCATCTTGACTTTCTTAAATTTTCTTTTCATTTTTGATTTTATTTCTTGATTTTATTCATTCTTCTTTCTTGCCTTTAATTTCGTTTATTCTTTGATTCTTATTTCTTTTCTCTAAAATTCAATTTATTGTCTCTTGCATATATTCACAACAGTCACTCATCACAATCACACTTATTCTTTAATCCTATTTTATCACGCACACAACATAAGAACCTATTCTAATAATCTCTTAAAATCACCTTCCTTGTGGGATCGATAACTTTTATACTATAGCGTGATCGATTGTGCACTTGTAATTTTTGTACATAATTATGCCTCATCATCTTTACTTGGTGAAAGACTAAACTGGCAACGCGTGTTAGGCGTTGACTTATCTCTACTTAGGATTTGGGATAAAATTCTCCGTGTATGTGAAACACGGATTTTGGGATTTGAAAGATAGTGTCTTCTCTTAGGGCAAAGATGAACCCAATGCTAGAGAGGAAGAATTTTATATTCTATCTCCTGGTCTTCTTTGAGGATAAAGACAAACCCGATGTGGGAGAGGAAGAATTTTATATTCTATCTCACAAAGTTGAAGAGGAAGAATTTTATATTCTATCTCTAGTTACAAAGAAAACTTAAAGTATGATCTCCACTTCAAGAATCTGGGAAGGTGAACCTAAGAGTGGGATCTCTACTTTGAGAATCGAAAAGATTCAGATAATCCTAACTGTAAGAAGGTTTGATTACCGAACTAAAGGTGGGTTTCTTGTCTATCGAGAGTGAATTGTGGTTCTGGCCCTAACTGTACTAAGGTTTTACCAAGTGAGAGTTTGAGGCAACCCTAACTGTAGGATAGTTTGATCACTCAATTTGAAAGTGGACCTTTCCTTCATGGAAGGAATCGAGAGTGGATTTTAGTTGTGGTCCTAACTGTAGGAAGGTTTGACCAAGTGGGAGGTTTGAGATGACCCTAACTGTAAGAAGGTTTGATCGCTTAATTGAAACTGGACCTCTCGTTCATGGAAGGAATCGAGAGGAGATTTTGGTTGTGGTCCTAACAGTAGGAAGGTTTGACTAGGTGGGAGTGGGAGTGAGAGTACAAATCACATTGAGAGTGTTGACTTTTACAGATCACTCAGTGGAGTTCTTGGTGTCTAGTGATGAATACTTAACACAAAAGGGTTTGATAATTATCGAGGATTAGCAAATTAAGATTCTAAGCATTATGTCTGGACTCTAACAAAGGGAGTGTTGAGTGCATAGACACGGTGTGAGTTTGAATGGATTAAACCAGAAAGAATTTTAGTGGACTCACTATCAATTAATTTGATTAGTGAGGGACTTTGTGGTGGAAGATTGTAAATCGTCAGACACCAACGGGAGTTTTTTGTGAGGTAAGATTGATCCAACAAAGTGATCAAATCTCATCTCAGCAAAAGAGTGCTTGGAAGTTGGTAAAATTGATCCCAACAATGAGATGTGTTTCATTCTTGAAAACATTCATAGTTCGAGTGGGAGTTTCTCATTTATCCCTATTTATACTGACCAGGTTATCCTTAAGAATACCAGGCATAGCACTCTCTAGGGACTTCTCATTATATGGGTTATCCACCCCCAGCTTTCCTTACGAAACTGGGTCTAATGAGGAATACTTTGTATTCAGCTAAATGGTCAGGTTATCCTTAAGAATATCACATACGATATTCTTCCAGGAACTTCTCGTTAAAAGTAGGTAATAGTTTAGACTCGTATACTTGTTGGAGTATGCATGGAGCAGTTTATCCTCATGCACCTGTTGGAGGATTGAGAAGCAGTTTATACTCGTATACTCTTCGGAGCCAGAGAGAAGCAGTTTATACTCTTATACACGTCGGAGTGCTGATTCGGATTAATTTAGCGTTATGATGCCAGCTTTAACCAAGAATTGGATGCTATTCTTGAGGGCAAAATAAGCCTTGGTGGGATGGAGGATCCTCCTGTGGTACTCACAGTACTTTCGATCCAAAGTATTATTAGCTTCCTCCTGATTTGTGATAGGTGACAGCTTGATCTTGTTGTTTTCGAGGAGGGATTTTAAAATGGCCGGAACGTCTTTATCTTTGAAGGAGTACTCTTTTTGAAGTCTTGGATCTGAAGTCTTTTGCTATCTCTGGGATTGCTGTTATGACGACTGATTAACATCAATAGTTGGTGCAGGTGCCTTCCCCTTTCCACAGGAGGCGAAGTTTGATTGTGAAAGGTTAGCCACTGATTGCCTTCTCTTGGATTTCTTCCTTCTAAGGAAGTGTTCGGCCTACTCTCCGTGCACCTTAAACTCTCTCCAAGTCTTAGACGATGTTACTCTCATAACTTCCAAGATATCAATGGACAGGTTATTATGACTTGGAGGATGAAGTCCTCTACAACCGGATCTCGGCAATTCATCACCTTATTTTGTTAGCACTTAACGAAGTCGTTGATTGTCTCTTCGTCTTCCTGTTTCTCCTCAAAGAGCATCCTTATTGGTACCTCGGTGTCATCATTAAAGAAATTGCTGAAAAATGAGCTTTCCATATTATCCCAGCTGTTGGCACTTCCAGCCTTGAGACGGTGATACCAATCGAACCATCACGGCTTCATTGCCATAAATCATGATCAAGTGTGACTTGAAATAAATTAGGTGCTAAGTGGGTGAACCTTTCCCATCAAATAACGTAAAGTTAATTAGATTGAACTTCGTCGGGTATGGGTTCGACTCCTACTCTCTTGGGTAAAGACATTGAATACCAGTTTTCTTCACCTCTTGAGTAGACATCAGAGTGTTGATTTTTCTCTAAAGGTCTTTCTTCTTTTTGTCCTCATCTGTATCATGCTTTGGATGATTTCTGAGAGGAACAATACGGGCACCCTCGACATTGTCATCTTCGATGGGACCACCCCCAACGTTGTTGTCTTCAGTGGGAGAGTTATCAGTATTGAGGTGTTTGTCCATATCTGAATCGTCACCTATCCAGTAGGCATTATTGTGATAACTAGATTCGCCAATCTGATTAGAGAAAGCCCGAATCTGTTGGTCATATGTTTCCCTCATCTGCTACATAGTCATTTCTATTTCAAATTTAAAATTCTCTCTCTCCTTGACCAGAGCATCTTCAAGGATTTTGGTCATTTGCTCGGTGTTGATCATAAATGCCTCGTGAGATTGTCCTCGGCTGGATACTATATTGTTAGAAATGAATGCAGAGTTGGTATCTGATGCTACATCCTCCAAGGATAGTTCTCTATTCGTCCTCTGATAGTCTATTTGTCTAATGATTCCCGATCACAACTGGGTTAGACGATGTGATATGAGGGGATTAGAACTAGAAAATCGAGTCAACTTTCCCTTATCAGCCATATTAATTGTGACTTCTGGAAGTTCGTCACCTTGAACGGTCGATCGTTTCTTGCATAAATGCTTTGGCTTAGACTTTGACGCTTCAGAGGAAAGCCTTTAGAATACAGAGACCCTTTGTGGAGTGGTCTTAGAGAAGCTACACTCTGACAATACTGCCCTGATAAGTTTGGCGCACGGACAATGAAAGTCTGTCTCTCGGGTATCTATCTTTCGAGATCTGTTCGTACCCCCAGCCTGATAGTACAACTCATAGACATGATGACCGGAACAATCTATCACGTGTTGGCACGACTTCTTAGGTATAATGTCGTTGTCTGACAAACATGTTTCCTTCTGAGGATTTTCTGCCTTGTTGGCATTCTCAAGAGTCACTGGTTTAGAACCACGCTTTCGTGAGCGTGGGGTCTCAACAGGTTCCTGGATTTCGACATGCAGCCTGAGACAATCTGTTATAGGAGTTTTCTCTTTATGAGAAGGCTCTGAATTGTTACGAGGGCGTGTGCGACCCCCAACTCGATGAGTTGCTCGAGGTTCATTCACTAGGCCCAAGCGTTATTTGATCGAAACTTTTCCTCAATCCTTGTGCAAAGGACCCAAGCAATCTATTATCCTCATCTTGAATCAGGATAAGTCCACACCGCAGCGAGGCTCCACCAGAGGTGTGTGATTCGTCGGGACAGGAACAGGGGTTGTCGGAGACTTAAAAAAGACAGCAGGAGGTGAACCAGGTGCAAGGGGGACCAAGCTGGCTCGGATCTGGCGCTAGCCACCATTTGGTGGCTCTGTTCGTGGGAAAAATCATTGCTTTCTTCATTACTGATTCCATTGTACACTCTTGGTAATTGTTTATCGATTACAAAGATCCGGTCTTTTTATAAGATCCGGTTACAACGAAAATCAAATAAAAAGAAATAAAAATTACAACTTTGTTTCCTTGTTTGTCGAACAAATCGCGAGCTCCTGTTTTGCGGTCGCTCGCTTGCGTGGGTTGTTTGCCAACGCCGGGGTTTATCCGTGGACCACCGCGAGATCTAGATCCGGTTGGATCTACGCAGTATAACGGGTACTATTTTACCAAGGAAATAATAGCCGGGAGGGATTGTTTCACCAAGGAAACAACCGCTCCAACCTCGGGATCAAAGAACCAAGCTTTGATCCGGAGTGTACCTACGTAGATCTGAGATCTGAGATCCGGTTCCTCTCGAACACCTGCCTTATTTGACATTGATGATCGCCGAGCACCAGATCTGGATGAGCAAGTCTTCAAAGTC
>BQKN01060478.1:83881-97316 GCA_022839385.1 Asparagus kiusianus | reverse complement strand
TCTTAGTATATAAGTATATATAAGTATAGTATATTACAACGGCTACTTCTTCCCCATTGGTCCAACGGGCAACGGTTACTTATGCGATTCTCTCTCTCTCTCAAGTTATAACTTATAAATATATACAATATATTTACATATAATATATGTATATATAATATATGTATATATAATATATAGTTACATAATAATTTGTAAGTATATACTAATACATAATTATATAAAATATAATAATGTTAAACTAATTTTTAGCATTTTTTTATCAAAAAAGAAAAGAAAAGTAAAGAAATTAAAAAAAACCTAGTTGGGAATCTTGGGATGTACTTATCTAATGTGATGCGATGAATTCCAAAATAAATTTATACTTGTAATTTGTAAATGATTTATTAATTATTAATAAAGAATTTGTTTTTATAATTTTTTTATTTATAATTTATGTCATTTTAAGTGATTAATAAAATTATTGTTTTTTATTAATTTTTTTATCTTTTTTTATAATTTAAATTTTAAATAAAAGTTAAAAAAATAAACTGGACCGGTCCGGAACCAGGCCGGGTCCGAGCTCCGGTTTTGCCCGGCCCGGGCCGGTCCGGATGGACACACCTAATGGTAGGTATAAATTACTATTGTTAATAATTATATATTAAAAATAATATAATATTAATAAGTAAATTCTAGTAATAACTATAAAATATAATGTAATAAAGCATCACTATTCATCTCAAATAATAAAATAATTTACAAATAAATAAAAAACTAAATCCCTAGAGTGACTCGACTTCCATCATCCCATATGGCTTCTATCATCCCACATGGCATCTGCCATAAAATTTCTCCAAACTCCTACAGCTGCTCGTTGAGTTTGTAACTCGTCTTCTTTATCGGAGTCATCATCTGCATCAGCAATATTTCGTGGAGCTTCTAGTGGAGGATCATAAATATCGAAGTTCAAATCTCATAACATCATAAAGAAAGAAAAATAAGCATTTTTCAGTCATTAACTCTTTGGACCAATCTCATCATGATCGCTGAAACCAAATCAACAAATAAATGAAATGTACACAGGAATCATCCATGGCCGCTAAACAGATGATCGACAGATGAACTATAAATATCCCAATCAATTTACTAAGCCGATTTAATAATAATAGATATCACCGTTAACCATTCAACATCTAATCATCAATGTGATCGCAAAGTTGCGTTCTAACTTATAAAAAAACATAAATAGCCCGCATATCTTTAGTACTAACCCACCAACACTATATTCTTAACCAAAACCACTGTTGTGGAGAGAAAACTTAGATCAAACAAATAATAATAAAGTAATTTAACGTCAAAAAGCTATCAATAAAGTAATACATCTTGAAGATCTAATCATCACAAAAACAAAGTAAAGACAGAAAAATGAACGGATGATTGACTTCATGGCAGAGAAATTTTCTAGGCGGAGAAGCTAACCAAGAGGGAGGGAGGTGGCGTTTCACTTTTTTTCCCCAATTGTATTCTTTCCAATATGTGGGATAATTTGAGAGAGGAGAACTTATGGTTATATATATAGGTAGTATAATTTGTGGGATAATTATGACCAATTATCCCAATTCTAATTCTAGTAGAATTCTACTTGACTAACGCACCAAAAAAATAATACAGTTCTAGTTCTACAAAAGTTCTACTTGACTAACACTATAAAAAAATATCTCATTTCCTAGTTCTATGTGACTAACACCTTAAAATTTTATCTCATAAATTATCCCAGTTCTAGTTTTAAGTTCTAGATGACTAACCCCCCTTCGTATATTGCGTTGCCAATTACACTATTTTCTGTCTACTTGGACATTGTTCCACTTAAGGCCATGACTAGGGCCAAGCATGGTTCGGTCTAAACGAAAAAACCGATCGAACCGACCTGAACTGACCCGAAAAAATCGATTTTATGAGTAGGGTGGTTCGGATCGGTTTGAAAACTTTTCAACCCGAACCGACCCGAACCGACCGAATATAGTGCAATACTACCCATTTTGATCTTAACCCCTACCCGATCCGTCCCCAAAGAGCCAAAGACTCAAACCCTAAACTCATTTTCTGAATCATTATGGGTTAAAAACGATATCATTATATCAGTGTTTAATGCTTCATAATCTCCTACTTTGTTGATATCTTTTTTCTTTAACACGGTTTGTTATTTGATAAGAAGTTTGATGAAGTTAGAACCGAACAAACCGAACCGAACCGCACCGAACCGACTTGCAACAGTTCGGTTCGGTTTTGAATTATAGGCGGTTCGGTTCGGTTGTTTAAATTTTGGTAAAAACCGAACCGAACTGACCGTTGCACACCCCTAGCCTTGACACTATTAGGAAGAGCACAACATTTTTATTTATTTATTTATTTATTTATTTATTTATTTATTTTGTATGACTCGAATATCGGGCTAGGTCAATCAAGTATTAGAGCAAGTGCATCAAGCTCCTAGTTGGGAGTCCTAGTCACCAAGCTCTCAAGAGCTCTCAAGTATTTTAGAATAAAAAATTAAAAAAATAAGCCTTAGGAGGCCCTACTTCTTTTATGGAGCTCCAACAAGCTCCTAGTTAGGAGCTCCACCAATATCAAAAAACCCCTCTTCTATTTTAATATTTTACCCATTACTCAACAGTCATTTTTCAACTCTAATTGCTTATTTATTTCATTTACCAGATCTTTATATCTATTCTATTTCATTAAATCATTAAAAAACAAACAAAAGAGACTAAAATTCTCATCAGGAATACTAAGCCCCTTCTCATCTCCCCTCATCTCAAAAGAGACCTCATCATATCCCTAACCCCAAACCCAGACCTTGAGACCTCTTCATCTCTCGTCGAATCAAATCCACACCTCTTCATCTCCCGTGTTAAAGTCTCTATTTTGATTAATCGAGCATTCTTCATTTTGGAAAAGGTTGGATTTTTTGGGCAGATTTTGACCACTCTGCAATTGTGTTTTTGTGGGGAGTGGTTTTGTAAATCTTGCATAGCTTAGGAGCTCCCAAGTGCTCCACAAATTTATGGAGCGCTTGGGAGCTCCCAAGCTCTCAATGTCCACATCAGCCTAAGGAGATGGCTTGGGAGCTCCTTAGGAGCTTGCTGGAGGGCATGCAAACTCTCCCACCGCCACATAGCCCTTGAGAGGGGGTGCAAGGAGCTTGCTGCCCTTGCTCTTAGGAATGAGGTCTAAGGTCCAAGTACTTCCAATCAGAGATGAACGAAATTCAGAGTACAACTTCCCCCAGCACAAGGGAACACATCCTACTACGAGGGGCAGGCCCACACCAGGAAGTCCACGACCCAATGCTCTAATAATTAGAAAAAAAATCGAGCCAGATCATGCTACCTAACTCGTCCTTGTACTTGACAGAATCCCCAATAGGCTAAACGGCTAGTTGGGATATTTTGAGAGAAAAGAGTCAACGAACGGTTGTGATTCAATCTTGAAAGGTTGAGACACCTCTAGAATCATCATTAAACGGGAGGAGTCATCAATGACCTCAAATCATCAGGAAGGAGATGGGTCATCGATGATCAAAAAGTCACCAAAAAATTTTGTCATCAGTGACAAATAAGATATCAATGATTCATTAATGGATCATTGATGAGGCTAGGGATCATCGATGATTGAAGAGTCTCAGTAAAACATTTATATCTTAAGCTATAATACCTTCAAATCGAGTTTCATTTTCTGTAGATTCGTGACAAAGAGAAGGACACTTCCACAAGCTCAAAGTTTATTTTAGTTTCTAGTATTTTTCAAGGATTAATTGTGATTAACTTGTTGTCTTGCTGTTTTCACTTTTGAACTTGACTTTAACTTCTGTAGGCGGTCTAAAAATCATGACAGATAGCTAATACCCATGGAACGTAAAAGATGGAAGTTAAAACCTGACGACTTCTACATCAGCATTTTGATAAGGAAAGTTACAAACAGACGACTTTCATGTCAATAAATGAAGGCTACAATTAGAGAATTCTCCCGTAGATAGAGAAAGGTTACAATGCAACGACCTTTGAGACAATTGATGAAAAGCTCTGATTTAACAAGTCTTTACAATCTAACAACTCTCACATTTTAAAAGGCTAAAGCAAATATTACAGAACAATGGTCTTTGCGACGCTATGACAGAAGAGATTACAAGTCAACGATCTCTTCAATCCAAGATGTAGAATTCATCCCTGCATCCCAGAGCTAAAACGCAAGTGACTATGTTCCAGAGTCAAAACGCAGCATAAACATAATGCAAATACAGTTCCCACGCACTACGGTCATAGTTGTTGACACAGAACAAACGCGACCCCAATTCAACCGCTGACGCAGTTCAAGTCGGACGCTGACGCATCATCTAAAGACATGTTTGAACGCACGTTCATGTTTGAACGCACGTTCATGTTTGAACGCAGGTTCATCTAAAGGTTTTGACTCGTTCAAACGTGATCTAAACAGTTCCAAAAACCGTTTTCACCCACGATCTGGGGAGTGTTTTAAGTGGTTGTTATACCCGTTTAATAGGGCAACTAAACCCCCATTAAAGAGCGGATTAAGGGGGAGGTTATACCCTTTAATCCTCATATAAATATCAACAAACTCAACTGAGTTCAGGGAGGGGATTTTCCTGGAGGTGAGATCAGAGGTTGGGCTTTGAATGTACCTTTCAACAGTAGAAAAGTTGGGATACTTGGCTATTAATCGATTTACGGTTCAGACAACTCGGGGGATAGAATTTAAACTTGTTCTGAGTTCTCAAAACCCGTTAAGAGTTTCTTCAATCGTTCTAGTGAATTGAGATGTGCGGATCGTCAACAGAGAGCAAACTCGATGCTAGGATTCGAGGGAGGCACTCCATCGTCACCGTGAAGAACCTAGAATTAAACAAATGGGAGAATTCAGATCAATTCTCTTCTCTTTTGTAATCAAGAAATCAAAATTGTAATTGAGATTGAGAGAGTTGTAACCATTCTTCTTCTAAGTAAGTTAGAGAGAATAAAATCAAACATAATTCTTTTATTTTTATTTCACATGTTTTCCACCAGACAAAAGATGGCGACTACGCTAGGGACTAGCTTCATAAACGAAGAAGTGGTGGTGCAATCCAACGTCAACCCTATTGGAACAACAGTCAAAACCCTCGTTGTAAAGTTCGATCAAGCCAAGTACGAGGAAGCCCTCTCCTCTGGATCACTTAGCCCCACGGTTAGGCGCAATGTCTGTAAGATCTCCAAAGATATCAAAGCCCTAACTGTAGCTACAGTGCCGAATAAAGTCCTCTCCTTTGGCCAAAATCGCTTAAACAGCCTAATTACGAGCCTCGCCTGATACAACTTAAACGCGACACTCAGCGGCTCGTTGTTCATCTACAACATGACCCTCAGGGGTCTGTTTCATCAACTAAACGCAGGTCTCGGCCTAGCGCTCGTTAAACTAGAAGGGACCCCCGCATTTCTTCTCCAAAAATTCATGACCAACAAGAACTAATCTTACCCACTCAGAGGCAGGGGGTTCCATATCCGTCTTCACGCTCAATGAAAAATTCCTCTCAAGTCTTCGACTTGCGGGAATTACTGTCGAGAGGGAGACCTACACAACATATAGCTCATTCATGTCAATGTGAGCGGCTTATTTCTGCAGTCCTCTTGGAATGCTACTGTTGTGCATCCGCACCTTGGCAATCAGTATTCGATCGGTTGACAAACATCACCAGGCCCGCCAAACGACGACGTCATCACAAGAGGAAAATTTGTGAAGCTGAATATCTTGAGGTCACTATTAATATGATCGGTAGACGGAAAACCTCAGTTCCTAGTTCTGATGAGTCGGAGAGAAGTCATTACCCAACTGTTCGGGAAATCTATGATGAATTCGAAGGGGTATATCGGCACACTTGGACTCATACAGGAGCTATCCGCTCGATTAATTATCAAAGGTTAGCTAAGGGGATTACTTCAGATAATGAACATTTAGCAATTATGGATTCTCAATCATCAAGCTCCGTCATAGCACATGAGACTCCCGTTTATATGGCTGGAAGCTCTGACGACATAGCAAAAATAGTTAACGAACATCACGTTATGATCCAGGCACAACAAGAAATGCTTGCCCAGATAAAAGAGATGCTGGCCCAGCTCCTTACTGAGAAAGGCCAAAAGCCTGACTCTTCCCGGAGGAAAATTTCAAAGGGAAAACAGAAGGCACATGAGAGTTTGGATCATAAGACTCACAACCTAGAGTCTTCCTCCGAAAATAAGAAAGAAGCTAATAGGGAGCAGAATCCTCAATCATCTAAGGTGGATGAACTAGAGGCTCGCCTCAATGCAATTGCTAATAGAAGTGAACTTTGCAAAGAAGGAGTAGTACGACCTTATACCGAGTAGGACACAGCTCCCTATCCACCGAAATTTAAGGCCACAACCCTGTAACCTTTCGACGGTACAGGATCACCAAATCTACACATCTACTACTTCAAGTCTCAAATTGGAGATGTGATAGCAAACGATGTCATTCTGACTCGCCTCTTCATCAGCACTCTTAAGGGAGCTGCCTTCGAGTGGTTTATGAAATTACCTACTGGATCTATTCGAAAATGGGTAGATCTGGAAAGGCTCTTCTTAGCCAGATTTTCCAAAGACGATATGGAAGTGTCTGTCCCAATCCTTCTTACCACCAAGCAGAGGAAGGGAGAGTCCATCAAGACTTACGTGGAAAGGTTCCACAACATGGCATTGCGATGCCCATCAGGTATGACTCAATCTACTTTGATCAAAACTTGCAGGCATAACTTGCAGACCCAGCTTCTTGCTCAAATAGGGGTGGCGGAATGTCGCTCTTAGAGGCAATTGGTTTCGCAAGGAGAACAAGCCGAAGACATTGTTGCTCGGGTCAAAGCTGAAGAAGCTACTCAATCAAAGCTACAGCAACAACGCAACCAGAGCGATGCCCCACGATCCAAGGGAAAGAAAACTTTGGCTGCCGATGCAGCACACAGGCATCACCTGCCAAACAAGGTAAAGCACCGAATCAGCAAAGAGCGCACAAGCAGTATTTGTTTAAAGAGGAGCATATAGACACTTTGTTCCAGCTACTTCGGAAGAATAATAAACTACAACTCCTCGAGATCAGTAAACCGGACGAGGTAGGAAAAGTGGAAGACCCTAATTACTGCCGTTATCACAGGGTTTTTAGGACATCCCACTAGAAAATGCTATGTTTTCAAAGATATCCTACAGAATTTGGTGAATGCCAATGTGCTTACATTAAAGCTCGAGCAGAAGACTGTATCTACTAATTTGATAACGGTCCAGTTCGGTAATTTCCCTCCAACAACAGCTACAGATGGAGTTATCCTCATCTATAAAGGGGAAATACACATGAAAAACACTGATCTATATGGTCAGAAAGATAAAGGATTGGTATCCCTCTCTACTACGAAAGGGGAGATCATGTGGGTCCATCCCGATCAGGTTGAAGACCAACAATGGACGATCACCTCGTCCAAAAAGAAAAGAGGTAAGGCTAAGTCATCCAACATGATTAGCACATCTATTAATGAGAAGGATGATCATCTCAAACCTCTCACAGACTCAAAAGAAGAGAGGATTGTTCTTGCAGCAGACCAAGGAGGTAATCCTGGCACCCGGTTAGGAAAAGCTTACCTAAGGAACTATGATCAACATGCCCAAGAAATAGAAGAACAGCCCTAAGATGCTAGGGGTTCTGTTCCTAAAAAGTCCATTGACAAAGCAAAACAGAAAGAGACCCGGTATAACAAGAATCTGCATCAAGAAGCCGAAGAATCGAGTGCTCTTTTCCGATTCAATATCATAGCGCAATTGGCCAACATACCGGCTAGGATTACCCTGTACGAGCTTCTGTGATTGTCTAAAACCACCAAGGAAGCTCTAATTGAAGCTTTAATGAACACGGAAAGCTTTATCACATAGATTACTCTGACTCCTGAAGCTTTTGAAGCCCAATCTTACTTGCAATGTCAGTAAGTAGCGAGATGTTTACCATGCATATCATTCACTCAGGATGATATGCAACTAAAACACAAGTATGACAGACTATTATACTACACAGGGTATATTGGGTCTTCCGAAATAAGTCGTGTCCAAGTAGACCCGACTCAGCACTTAGCATTATGCCTTATAGGGTCTGTAGGTCTTAGAGATTCCTATGCATCGGTTAAACACCACCCAGACTACTATCTTTGGTTTCAACACCAACGGCACTCGGCCCTTGGGGAAGATCAAGCTCAGGTGTCAAATCGGAGATCTCAAGTCCGAAGTGACTTGTTACATTATAGATGCGAGCACATCTTATAATTTGTGATTAGAGCAACCATGGATTCACGCAAACCGTATTATCCCGTCCACCCTACATCAGGTTATGAAATACGCTAATGATGAAGGAGAAGTCCGAACTCTGATTGCGAAAAAGTACCCTTTCAGAGGGATAGAAAACTTCCATACAGATTTCGTCTTCTACTTGGAATCTCAGGAGAAAGCTGAAGAAGATGCTGACAGTGGCCATGAAGCCGACATCGAGCCAAATCCTGAAGAAGACTATCCATGGTAGTTGAATTTTGATGTAATGGGTCAAGTTGAGAGCAATAATAATGTACCGAGCAAGGGCAAGTGGTGCATTAATGAAGATTTCATTTTGACGTACTTGTCTAATGTGCCCTCCAAAAATGAATAAGTATAGAATGATACTGATACAGGTACCAACACATGGCACGCATTATGTACAGAGGTATCGGTCACATTGTCGATTAAGTCATCCTTCGCTTCAGATGAAGAAGATGCCCAGAAGGCATTCTTCAAAGTTCCGTCCAAAAGAAAAGGGCAGAAGCACATCTATTTTGGGAATGTTAAACCTGAATTACTCAAACGAGGAAGTTTGAAAGAGGATGACGGGATTCCTCAATTCCATTACCACGAACCCAATTCCATCTACTTGATGAAACGAATGGGTTACAACTTTAAAGAGAGAAAAGGGTTAAATTTCGGGAAAGGAAGGCGAACACCGATTCGGATGTCTCTCACTCCAGAAGGAAAACCCCAGGATTATTATCAAAAAACTAAAAGAGGTGTAGGTTATGTCACAACTCCTTCCCCTTTAGAAAATGAAACTGGTGACTGTCTATGTTAAGATCATTCATCTGGGACATCATCATGGGAATCGGATGTCAGCGTCGAACCTTTCTTTAAAAGTTTGACCGTGAACATGGTTTCAACTAGCCACTCAGATGAAGATGCAAGGGGTGATGAAGAATTGATCGAATCGACCAACGACCCTTGGATCAAACGCCTTAACATCTTGTGGGATATGCGTTTCAAACAGCATGAGCCGCCTACTGAAGATAAAGTAATCTAGGTCAACATAGGAGACGAATCTAACCCTAAACCTATCTTCATAAGTGAAAGCTTATCATCCTCTAAGAAAGAAGATCTTATATCTCTCATTCGAGAATATATAGATGTCTTTCCTTGGAATTATGAAGACATGCCTAACCTTAACCCAAAAGTAGCCATGCATCGTCTCAATATTGATCCAGATGCAAAACCCATTAAACAACAGTAACGCCGGTTTGGCCTAGAGATTATCGAAGCAATTGAATTGGAAGTCAAAAATCTTATAGACTCAGGCTTTCTCAAAGAGGAACAACACCCTCACTGGATAACCAACATTGTTCTAGTTCCCAAGAAAAAAGGTAAGGTCCGGATATGCATAGACTTTCGTGACCTCAACACAGCATGCCCAAAAGATGAGTTTCCGATTTCCATCACTGATGTCATGATTGACAACACCTGTGGATATGAGAGGATGTCTTTCATGGATGGGTTCTTCGGATACAATCAGATCAAGATGTATCCTGAAGATGAAAAGCATACTGCTTTTAGAACTCCACTGGGGGTGTATTGCTACACAGTGATGCCCTTTGGATTAAAAAATGCAGGTGCCACTTATCAACGAGCAATGAGCGTAATCTTTCACGAACACTTATGAAAAAAGATTGAATGCTACATTGATGACATAGCAGTGAAAAGCCAACACAAAGGTGATCATCTTACAGACTTGAAGATAATGTTCGACATCATGCGAACACATCAGCTGAAGATAAACCTAACAAAATCATTCCTTGGGGTATCAAGAGGAAAATTCTTATGATTTATAGTTACATCTAAGGGAATTTCTCTTAATCCATAGAAAGTTCGTGCTATCCAAGATATGCCACCTCCGAAGAATCTCAAAGAACTCAGAGGTTTACAAGGCAGATTGGCTTACGTCCGGAGATTCACATCTAATCTCTTGGGACAATTCCAACCTTTTTTCAAGCTCATGAAGAAGGGAGTATCCTTCGTTTGGGATGGAGACTGTCAAAAAGCATTTGAGGAGATTAAGAGATACCTCACTCAACTGTCGATTCTTGTGGCCCCGATATCAGAAAAACCATTCTTGTTATATGTGAGAGCTATAGATCATTCTCTTGGAACTTTATTAGCCCAAAATAATGACCAAGGATAGGAGCAAGCCATCTACTACTTAAGTAGGACCATGATGGGAGCCAAACACTGGTATAATCCAGTCGAAAAAGAATGTCTCGCTTTGGTATTCGCTGTCCAAAAGATGCGATATTACCTGGTTGGACAAACAATTCATGTCATCTCGAAGGTAAATCCTTTGATAGTTCTAATGACGAAACCATCCTCTCTGAATTGCCAGCTGGTAAAATAGGCAATCCTCCTGTCACAATATGATATACAATTTATGTCCCAAAAGGCTGTCAAATGTCAAGCTTTGGCGAATTTCCTAGCCGATCATCCGGTGCCAGGGACGTCTAAGTTGTATGAAGAATTTCCCGACGAAGTTATCGAAGCTTGTGTAACGCATGAAGTTATGAAAGTATGGAAGTTATTCTTTAACGGTGCATCCAGAGAAAACCCAGATAGGGCAATTACCGTGGGAGTAGGAGTAGTATTCATCTCTCCAAACGGTTACGTGATCCCAAGAGGATTTTCCCTGATCCAACCCTGCACTAACAATGTAGTTGAGTATAACGCTCTGCTATTAGGAATGCAACTTGCCGAAGAGCTTAACGTTCGACATCTTGAGGCTTACGGTGACTCTCAGCTCATCGTAAATTAAGTCTGAGGAGAATACGAAGTGCGCAATGAGGATCTGATCCCATACTACTTCGCGGTGCTAAAGCAAGCCAAGAAGTTCAAGGGTTTCTTCATTGGATATATTCTACGAGCTCAGAATGCTTATGCAGATGCTTTAGCCTAGTTGGCGACCTCGTTAGCATTACCCCCGGGGGCTGGAACAACGATTCCTATCACTAGATGCAAATTGTATTATTCCAAGCTTCCTTTAGAAGAACGTTCAGACAAAACAATGACAGGAGAAGTCTGCATAACCTCAATGGAGCTTGAACCCAAGAATTAGCGATTCCCATATATTGATTATGTTGTATACGAAATTTTACCCGATAATCCCAAGGAAGCGGTCGCTATTAAACAGAAGGCCCTCTGTTTTTATTACGATGCACTCTCAAACTTTGTATCGTAAATTACACGATGGAGTCTTACTTCATTGCCTTTCTAGTAAGTAAGCAAAGGAGGCTATTAAGGAAGCTCACGATGGGATGTGCGGAGCTCATCAACCCGGGGCTAAGTTGGGAGATCGTCTCTGACAAATTGGTTATTACTAGCCAAAAATATTTTCAGACGCAGTTGACTATGCTAAACATTCATGTCAAATTCATGGTGACTTCATTCATCAAGCCCCATGAAATTTACATTCCACATCTACATCTTGGCCATTTGAGATGTGGGAAATGGACATTGTAGGACCAATCTCTCCTCCGACCGCCAAGGGACATCGATTCATTTTGGTCATAACTAATTACTTCTCCAAATGGGCAGAGGTAATCCTGTTGAAAGAAGTCAAGACTTCGAATGTGGTTAAATTCATCAAACATCACGTCATCTACCGTTTTAGAGTCCCAAGACGAATAGTCCATGACAATGGGATATAATTTGTCAGTTATGGATTCCAAATATTTTGTGACAAGTTCAAAATCGAGAGTGTTGCATCTACGGTATATTATCTGCCAGCAAATGGCCTCACAGAAGCTTTTAACAAGACCATTGTAAAGCTTCACAAAAAATTCATTTTCAAGAGCTGACGTGATTAGGACGAAAGACTCGGTGAATGTTTGTGGGCCTACCGCACAACGGTGAAGACCCCTACAAAAGCCTCTCTATTCTCTTTGGTATATGGCTACGAGGCTGTACTGCCATTGGAAATCCAGATCCCTTCCCTGAGAGTCATCATCGTGACCATAATGACAGAGGAGGAGAAACATCGACTACGCCTTCAGGAACTTGAAGCCTTAGATGACAAGCGACTCCATGCTCAGCAGCAGATTGAGTTATATCAAGTGCGGATTTCTAAAGCCTACAACTAAAAGGTTAAAGAACGAATTTTCAAGAAAGGTGATTTGGTCTTAGCCGTTAGACGACCCATGGTGATGACACACAAGACCAAAGGGAAAGTCAATCCCAAATGGGAAGGGCCCTTCGTAATAGAGTCAGTTTATTCCAATAGAGCCTACCGTCTCATTGATAAAAAAAGGCAACAGGCTCATGATGCCAATTAACGAAAAATTTCTCAAAACATATCACCCATAGGCTATGTAGCCACTTTCTCTGAATTTCCAGTTAAGTCTGACTGGGGATTGCCTACTGGAAGTTCGTTTGAACAACGAATAATAAATTATTTCTCCTACTTTGTATGACGTCAAGTTAACATTATACCTCTAACGATTAAAGTTGTCGAGAATTATTATAATAAAGAAAATTCCTAAAATATGCCAGACAGTTATATCAATCAACGTAATTCAATGAAAAAGTCCCAACAACTTGGAATGCATTCCTAAGGTTAAGAGAGAAGGAGTCTAACCTTCCTGAACGCAAATCTCATAGCTGCGTTTCAAATCTCATAGTTGTGACGCAAGAAGGGGATAGATATGCGTTGAATTCAATTAAACGCAGAGATTTAGCCCTAACAGGGGAATTTTTAGAGATTACTCTAACAATAACAAAGAAATTCTACAATCCAAAGTCAAGATCACAGCATTTCAGAAAATCACAATACAGAAAATGCAAAGGAATGACTATATATATATATATATATATAAATGAGAAATATAGGTATGCTTGGTACCAAGCACAAATTTTGTGCTTGGTAGTAATGTGTCACATCCCTATCCACTCATTACCCATGTGAATGTGGTCCCACATTTGAATGAGTGGAGGGAGATATGACACCTCACTACCAAGCATAACTTTTTGTGCTTGGTACCAAGCATACCCATATTCCTATATATATATATATATAT
>BQKN01060478.1:44903-63510 GCA_022839385.1 Asparagus kiusianus | reverse complement strand
ATATATATATATACATTTAGCACTAAGAAACTATAGCCATTTTCCTAAAAATACCACATACACTTAGAAATATATTCAAGTATACATTAATGACCATATTATAATATAACTATATAGAAAAAAAATATATACAATATATATAAAAATTTATATAAATCTAATAACAAAATATATATTAATCTAATAATCGGGCCAGGCTTCACCAACACAAGCTAGCCGTAGGCTCGTAGCCCCCGGTTGACTCGGATTTTTTGAGCTTTCAAAGAGCCTGGGCCGGGTCCGGACTGAAGCCTAATTGCACAAGTCTAAAGAGGAGTAAGCATACTCATTTATGGTCTTACCAAATCCTCTCCAATTGAGAGGATTTAGCAAATTCTAAAAATTAGGTGTTTTTTGCACTTTTGGGATTCAACATTCTAAAAATTTTATTAAAACAAACATTAATTATGGAATTCCAAAACCCAAATACTTACTTTTTGATCCAAAAATTTATAATCCATAATTAATGCCAAAATTTTACTTAAACCAAATAGCCCCTTAGTTTTTTTTATGGTTATCAGTTTAGGTCAAGCCAGGAAAGAGCTCGTCATTGAATCATTTTCGAGTTACAAGTACTTTCTGCTTGAAGTTAGAGCTGCAATCTGTTACAACTCAATAACATTAACTTTTTATATAAATACTTAAGTTTTTGAGTTTATTACTATCGAAAGTGTTTTCATACCTGCATTAGATTGTCTAATAATTTATACACAGATGCTGCGTAACTCATTTGGTTCAACCATTTGTAGGCATCAATAATTATCTATAAGTTTCCGCGCACAGTTCAAAATGAAGAGAAGGCAATGAACGTCATTATCTGAGTCAAACGTGATTATCCAGTACCGTAAAAGAGCTAACGAGTGCACGAAGCAAGTCAACAAAGCGTATGAGTCAACAAAACGACGAAATGCACAAAACGGCGGAACAAGTCCAAAGCGGAAAAGCCCCTGGCGGCCGAGTCGCATCAAAACGACTCGACCAAGGCCGAGCCACCCAATGGTGGCTCTCACAGTTCCGAGCCACCGTAGGGTGGCTCGCGCCCAGAAATGCCGAAAACATGTTTTTTGACGGTTTTTCTCGGAATTTGTTCATTTCAAAGTCTCCTAACTGCTTTGATACTATCCCTAAATATGGTTAATGGTTATTAACTGAGGATTGGGTCAAGTCATTAATTTCTATCCTAAAATACTATATCTTAAGCCTATAAATACAAGCCTAGGGTCCTATACGCAGCAGATCTGAAATTTAGGCGAGGTATTAGCAAAGTTCTTCAGCATAAAGAGGGATAGTTCGAGAGATCTGGGACTCATTCCCCTTTCCTCCGGATCAAACTTTGTTTTGATCTCGAGAAGAGTTGTAATCTCACTTGGTTGAGATTATCACTTCTGCGATTGTTTCCTTTGTGAAGCAAGAGCATTAAATTTTTGTTCTGTCAACCAGATCTGGTCCGTGGTAGTTCACGGACAAACGCATCCCCGGTACAGGTAAAGATCTCACGTAAGCAGCGGGTGATAAACGTCCTTTGCGTGTGTTTGAAGAGAGTTGTAATTTTTTTATTCTCATTGTGTAAGAAAGTCATATAAAAAGACTAGTTTTATTTTTTTAAACTTATTGTAAATGACTGAAGTTGTAATGAGTTCTGCAATGAAGAAAACAACTTTCGACGCAAACACGCTGGCGACCACAGTGGGAGGTAATAGCCTCTTTGCCGAGGCTATCATGTCACAACCAAGGATCAAGATCCCGGTTGAAGAAGAGGTCGAGTACGAGTCTGACTAGACCAAGTATGAGGAATACCTCTGCTCATCCTCATCAATATCTTCCTTGTCCCCCAAGTACAGGAAGATGTTAGCATCAAATAAGGCTTGGGGTGACTCTCGCCTAATTGTTGCTGAGGCTTCCCCTCGCAACGCTCCTCCAACATTCAAGGAAGCTGGAATTTTAAATCACAACGACTCCTCTTCAGTCCAGGAGTTGTTTAACAAAGGCGCGCCAATTCTGATGAAGAGGGCTCATCAGAGGCAACGCCAACGCCTCGCACGTCAGCTTGCCAAGGCCTCGGACCAGTTGACGAGATCCGTTATCACACAGATCTGGAGTTCAAGGAGCGCCAACCACCTCAACAGCAAGCAAATGGTCCCTCCTCCAAGCCATCAGCTAGCGAATGGGTCTGTATCAAAAAGACTCGTTCAATTCTTGAGGAGCACATCCAAAATCACCGCACGTGCCGCACGCACGCGTGCCTCAGCATAAAAGGCGCAAGACACGCAGGAGGACAAGGTGGCTAAGAAACCACCAAAACCACGCCAAGAATGTAGGCCGAAATCCAAAATAGCGCCTCAGACAAGTGTCGAGACACCTAAAAAATTACGAGTCAGCCAAGCGTGGCTCGCCTAAGGCTAGGCCAGCTAATGGTGGCTCGGCCAAGGCCGAGTCAGCCAATGGTGACTCGGCCAAGGCCAAACCAATAAAGGGTGGCTCTACCAAGGCCGAGCCACCTCAAGCTGGCCCGCATCATGGCCGAGCCAGCTTAGCCTGGCCGATACCTGCCTCGCCTCCCGCGGCCATTTCTGAGTCCTCGTCCACTTCCATTCCTGTTCAAATTAATCTAGTACCTTTAAGGGGGGTTATTAGTTGGGAAAAATTGGGGCTAATGGGGAAAAGTGTTCCAATGGAACAATTTTACCCCTTTGGGATATTTTGAGTAGGGTAAAGTGGGATAAAGTAGGATAATGGGATAATTTTAGCATTTGATTTGACAATTCATGTGGGATAATTGATGATGTGGCACCTTATTAAAATATAATTTTATCTATTAATTACATCTAAATTAACTTATCCAATTGGTTTAGTATATTATTTAGTATATTATTATAATATAAATATTATTTTACTTTATATTAAAATATAATATATTGTACTATACTTACAAATTACTATTATTAATTATTATATTGTATTGTATTATATTATATTAGCCTACTATACTATATATAATAATTAATATAATATAATATCAATATATAATATAATATTTTAATAATATAATATTTAATATAATACATTATTTTATTTATACAAAAATATAATATGTTATACAATAAATACTAATTAACATTATATTAGTATGCTACATTATATAATAATTGATATAATATATGAATAATATATTTAATATAATATTTTAATAATATATTATTTAATTTAATATATTATAATATAGTATCATAGGATATAATGTACTTTATAAAATATTATAATATTTTACTTTATTAAATGTAATATTTTTAAAATATTATATTAAAATTAAAATAACATATATATAACATGATAATTACAATAATATATATTAATAGGTATCATGTTATAGTATAATATATTATATTATTTCAAACTATAGTATTATATTATATTATATCATAATATTTTACTAATATTATAATTATTATATTATATTATAATAATATGTCATAACTATAATAATATTTTATAAATTAATTATATAATAATAAATGTTGTTAAAATATTATATAATATTATAATAAATACGTTATACTATAATTACTAATTAATATTATATAATAATATATCACATAATACTATTAATATATGTTATTAAAATATTATATATATGTTATTAAAATATTAATATATGTTATTAAAGTATTATATGATATTATAATAAATACGTTATACTATAATTACTAATTATTTATATAATAATATATTACATAATATTATTAATATATGTTATTAAAATATTATTTAATATTATAATAAATAAGTTATACTATAATTACTATTATATAATATTATTAATATATGTTATTAAATTATGTTATTAAAATATTAATATATGTTATATTTTATATATCATATCATATATTTATAATTTAATTAGCATGTATTAGTTAAGTAATATAAAAATATTTTAAAATTATCCCAATTTAGGGTAATTATGAGGAAGGGGTGGAGGGGATCTTTATATAGTTGGTGTAATTTAGGGGAAAGTGAAGTATTTGTCCCCCAATTACCCTAATAAACCAATAACATCACAAAGTTGACTCCAATTCCAATTACCCCAATGAATAACACCAAAAAGTGATGTTCCAAAAATTATCCCATTATCCCCCAAATTACACCAATGAATAACCCCCCCCCCCCTTAGTAAAGTCCCACAACTGTGTGGATCTTTTCCAATTCAAGATGAAGATCACGGATCGCCTTGGTCCTTTGCACGGGGATCGAGGCAAACTTTCGGTCAAAGAATGTTTAGGCCCAATGAATGAACCTCGAACAACTCACTAAACTGGGGGTCATACACGACCTCCCAACAAGATCATTCCTGTAATTGCTCATTTGGGGGTGCGTGCAGAAGACCAGGAGTCCGTTAAGGATGCACACTCACGAGGGCATGGTCCTAAATGTGTGACTCCTGCAAATGCCAACAAGGCATTACCCATTCAGAAGAAAACATGTCTGTCGAACGACAATGTTATACCTGGAGACTCAAACTAATAGCTGATAGGTTGCTCCGACTACAATGTCGGTGAGTTGTACTATCGGGCTGGGGGTACGAATAAATCTAGAAAGATAAGTACCCCAAAATTAGACTCTCACTGTCCTTGTGAGAGGTTAATTAGGACAGTATTATCAGAGTGCAGCTGACCCAAGACCGCTCCACTGAGGGTCTCGGTATTCGAAAGAATCTTCATCGAAGTGTCCAAATCTAAATCAAGACGCTTCTACAAGAAGAAATCTGTTGGTCATAATGATGAGCTTATAAAAGTTACCATCAATGTAGCCAATAAAGAAAAATCGACAAGGCGTTATAGCCCTAACTCTTTCTCCGAGGCATCTCAGCATATCGCTTAGTTACGATCAGGAACTGGACTAGACCGGATAGAGGACACTCCTTGGAGGATGAAATGTCAGACGTCAACTCCGCGATCACTTCTGATAATACAGTGTCCACCATAGGACAATCTCGTGAGACGTTCATGATCAACGCTGAACAAATGGTCAAAATCCTCGAAGATGCTCTGGCCAAGCAAAAAGATAATTTTAAATTCAAATTAGAAATGACTGTGTAACGGATAAGGGAATTGACCGATCAACAGATTCAAGCATTATCGAATTAGATTGGTGAATCTAGCCATTGTAATGCTACTAATCATGTAGATAGCGATTCAGAAGTGGAAGAGAATCTCAACGCTGATACCTCTCCTGTTGACCAAAATGCTAGGGGTGATCTCACCGAGGATGAAAATGCTGGGGGTAGTCCAGTTGTTCCTCCTTGAAATTGCCCGAAAAGAAAATATGGGTGAAGATGAGAAAATAAAAGACCTAGAGAGCAAGATCAACGCACTGATGTCCGCTCAAGAGATAAAGAATACTGGTTTTCCATATCCCTACCCAAGGGAGTGGGGATAAATCTCGTATCTGATGAAGTTCAATCTAATTAACTTCATGTTGTTCGATGGAAAGGGCTCACCCACTCAACACCTAATTTACTTCAAGTCCTACCTGGGTGTGATCTCTGGCAACGAACTTTTGATCATTCATTGGCACCCTTCGCTGGGTCGCCTACGATTGTTACCGCCGTCGCAAGCCAGGAAGTATCAACAACTAGAATGATATGGAAAGCTCGCTCGTCAACAACTTCTTTGATGATGACACCAAAGTGTCGATCGGAGTCCTTTTGGACGAGAAGCAAAAGGACGGGGAGTCAATTGATAGCTTTGTGAGGTACGTGGTTAGTGTGGGGTCCGTTGAGGGAGACCCCCACTATTTCTTCCATTGTCGGGGTGATTTTTGTCTGGATGCCGATCTCCCAGAGCTGGAAAAAAAATAAAAGAGGTTTTTTGTTTGGGTAATCGGCGCTGACAATATTTTGCCCTGCTCAGGTTGGCCTGAGGTGCAGGAGAACGTGCTGGAGCCGAGGGTTCTTAGTGATCTTGAGGCTGGAGATCTTGAGAAGCTCCAGTGTTGCCTCAGTCTTCAGGAGGCCAAAGCTCTAGACGAAGAAGAGTTTCTTGAGATGGGGTGGTCCTCTTCATCCTCCTCTGATTTCGAAGTGACGGCCCTTCCTCCACCGATGGAGGTTTGTAAAAGAGGGGCTGACTCGGAGGAACCAAGTTCTTCCAGGAGGCCTTTGAAGAAAACGAGGAAGGACTCCGAGGACGGTGGTGCTGAACTTTAGAAATTTTTTTTGTAAGTCTTGTTAGGCCTTTTGGTAAAAAATGTACAAAACTTCTTGACCACTATGGAGTCGTTGTGCCTTGGTTTTATCCTGAGAAGGTACAAAGGTCTTGACCACTATGGACGATGAGAACAGAAGGAATCGAACCATATGTTGTGCCTTGGGCTTACCTTTAAGAAGAGCCAAGGGCTTTATTCCGACTGAGGAGTCGTTTTGCCTTTGGTTTACACAGATTAGGTACCAAGGTCTTGATACCGACTAAGGAGTTGTTGGGCCTTGGTTTTACGCTGGGAAGGTACCAAGGGTTTTATACTGACTAAGGAGTCGTTTCGCCTCAAGCTTACCCAGATTAGAAGCCAAGGACTTTTATACCGACTGAGAAGTTGTTTTGCCTCAGGCTTATCCAGATTAGGAGCCGAGGACTTTATGCCGACAAAGGAGTCGTTGTGCCTTGGGCCTGTCCTAAGGCGGCACCAGGGCCTTATGACCGACTAAGGAGTCATGGCAGCTTGGGCATGTCTTGAGGTGGCGCCAGGGTCTTGTGACCGACTGAGGACTAGTTGCGCCTCGGGCTTACCCAGATTAAGAGCTGAGGACTTTATGCCGACTAAGGAGTCATTGTGTCTTGGGTCTGTCCTGAGGTGGCACCAGGACCTTGTGACCGACTGAGGAGTCATGGCACCTTAGGTCTGTCCTGAGGCGGCGCCAGGGTCTTGTGATTGACTGAGGAGTTGTTGCGCCTCGGGCTTACCCAGATTTGAAGCTAAGGACTTTTATTTTCCCCTAGGGCCGAGAGTCGACTATAGGAATCGGCAAAAAGGATTGTGCCTTGGTTTTACCCTGAGGAGGTACCAAGAACTTTTATCGACTTAGCCGAGTGCCCAACTGACTAGGTCTTTGATGTCTTTCTTGTCATTTTTGACATTTTCATTAATTATTAGAATTTATACATGATAGAGTATAGCTCATTCACATTTATTCCATCGAGCCGCGTCGAATTCGTGTTCCTTGCCCAGATGCATTTTGAAGATGGCTTTTGCCGGAGACAGGGTCACTGAGGTGGAGCTTCTTTGGCTGTTTCTTTTCACTTGTGAACATTTCTGCCTTGATGAGAGCGAGCTGTTGCTTCATTAGCTGTCTTTGTTGCCAAACTGAGGAACCCTTGGAATCGGGGGTTTCTCTTCCTTCCGAGAGTGAGCTGTTTGGCATTGGGCATCGTTGAGTTGCTGACATATTTGTCATCTCATCAGCTAAGGACCTGCTTGGAGTTTTTGTTGAGATCCTTGCAGGTCAACGGTGGACATGGTGATTTTTAACTGATATTGCTTGTCCATCGTTGGTTACGCTATATGGCTAGAGTCCTTCTGATTGAGCTTTTGGAGAATAGTGCTCAACAGGAGGAGGCCCAGGCAACTTTTGTGATGGGGGCTTCTTGTTGGCGAGAGCCTCATGCACCGAAGCTTTGTTCCCTGGAATTTGATGACATCATGACTTTCCCTTAGGGTTTCCAGGGATAGCGACGGTCGGACCATCCTATAAATGGAGGAGCCTTCTTTTGTTGGGGGGATGCGAGTCACATGCTTCGACCGCCAGTTCTTACTTTAACTTTAGGTGGTTCGAACAGCGGTTGGGGACCAGAGCTATTAATCTTCCTCAGAAGACCAGATGGCGAGCCCTTGAGTTTCTCCCATAATCCCATCTTTTGGTGAGAAAAGACTCTCCTTTGAAGGTGGTGGTGGTCCGAGAAGCCTGCCACAGACTTGATCGCTGCTCCTTGCTCGGGTGAGCAATTGCCGACGGGAGCTTGAGCGATAATGGATCTGATCATAACCCTTAGGGTATTTACTTAAAAATAACTAATTTATCTCTAGTACAACTCCCAAATACATTTTTACCCACAAATTCAAAAACTTTCCAAGTAAAATGTTTAGTCATTATTTTTTTGATTTCTTTACATAAATTCGGCGGCACCGCGTCGGTCAGTTTTGATCGTTAAGACAGAAATCATGCAAGAACCGAAAATTGTAACTTAAAAATGGTGATGTCTTTTCCTATAGTCCAAAGCATGGTGACCCATACCTATCTACGATCTCGTTCCTGTACATCAATTCTTACCTGTCGCACACAAAAGCTAGCTAAGGGATGCCATGTTTCTTTATGAGCAAGATAGTGACAAAAAGGACACGAAAAGACATCATGCTTTGTGGGAAGCTGACGAAACATAATTAGTATCTGCTTTGACTTCTTTCTCTCCATCTACAATCACACGGATTAAATTAGGGCAATAAAAAATTTATAAATATTAATTTACACATCACGTACCGTATCTTAAATAAAAATAATGTTAGGGGTACACCCCCTAACACACCACCAACCACACCCCCATCTCCCATCGTTACAGTAAACCGGGCCCCACATGGGATTTCAAAAATTTTAAAATCCCATGTGGGGCCCGGTTTACTGTAACGATGGGAGAGGGGGGTGTGGTTGGTGATGTGGTAGGGGATGTGCCCCTAACACCACTCTAGTAAATATCAGTTATCAGTGTAGCCGAAGTGTCTAAGTGTCAAAAGCTTATCCTCTTTAAAGAACCCCCAGTCCTCAAATAATTTCTCTCTCTCTCTCTTTTACAAGCTTGGATTCCTAATTTTCATAGGAAAATATCTGATCAATGATAAAACGGGATCCATTTTGTTTCACATCTGACCAGTGGCATAGCTAGAATTATATTTTGTCCTGGGCGAAAAATAAAGGAAGGGAAGTGGAGCTTGTGGAGGGCTAGAGATTGTTGAGATGGAGGTCCTGGAAAAGGAGGGTGAGGAGGTTGGATCTGTGGGAGAGGGATGTGAAGTGGCGGGAGAGGAGAGGAAGCGATGGGAGGAGGGAGAGGTCGTGGGAGGGTGGAGTTTCTTGCCCTAGGCCGCTGCCCAGGGCAAGAAGGCTCTGGCTACACCACTGCATCTGACGATCTTGATTCGAAAGTAACACTGATAAATAGTTTTTAACATTACTAACTGATAATAATGTATATGTCAAATATTTATGTTATGCCATGTGTTTATTACTTATCATGCAAATGATTGCCTATGGCAAGTGATGGATCCAAAAAAAATTCTTAATGGGGCCAACGACAACTATCTATTTATCAAAATAAACATGGACTATTAATTTCAAATGAGATTAATAAAATTGGATCCTAATTCATAAATGTTAAGTGCCAATTATTTGAAAATTCAAGGTAGAGGTGCATAATCTTTAAAATTATGGAGGACAAATTGTAATTGTGGAGAATCTTAGATTGCAATTTTTAGGTTGCTGCACCCCTAGCAACATGTGGATCCGCCCCTGCCAACGGAGGGCCCTCGGGTTAGTCTAAGTGTAGACCCAAAGTTGAAGTCGGAGCTGGAATCAAGAAGATGAAGCAAAACGAAGGAAGCAGGAAAATTGTAGTGCGGTCGACCGCGGTGGTCTCGGCGATCGATCGCGAACGTGCACGAGACAGAAAACTGTCTCTGGACTTTTTCTAGTCGACCGCAGAGGTTGGTGCGGTCGACCGTGCGTGGACCCTGGAGCTAAGTAAGTCTCTAGACTTTTTCTAGTCGACCGTAAAAACCCTGAAAGCGTAGGCTGGGTTCTATCGTTTATCCGATCGACCGCGACTGGTTCGACGGTCGACCGCGAGTCGAGCTAGCAGTTTCCTAAGTTGTTTTGGATTCTGTTTTGATTCAGATTGATATAAATACCTAAACATTTTTTAGGGTTATGTGACCATCAGAAACTATCTGAAAGAGAGTTTTAGAGAGAGAATCTCAGAGAGATTAAAGCCTAGTTTGAGTGCTTGTATTCCTTCTTCATTTAATCAAAGAATTGTGTGGTGTGGCTCCCGTGGACGTAGACACATTGCCGAACCTTGTTAAATCTATGTGTTCATCTCTTTTACTATTCCCACAAGTTTTGATCTCTATTTGTGGTGAATTTCTTTCTTGCTCAACTTTCTAACAACTGGTATTGAATCCTAACAACTGGTATTAGAGCTTCGTTCAGCAATTTGTGAGAAAGCCATGGCAGAGGAAATCAAATCTAAGATCGAGAAGTTTGACGATTCAAACTTCGCCTACTAGAAGTCGCATATGGAGAACTATCTGTACCAGAAGGACTTGTATCGTCCGTTGATGGGTAAGGATAAGGGACAAAAGAAAGAAAAGTCAGACGACGATTGGGACATACTGGATAGGAAGGATCTAGGAAAAATCCGATTATCACTCGTCAAGACAGTAGCCCATAATATCTTGAAGGAGAAGATGATGGTAGGGCTTATGAAAGCGCTCGCTAAGATGTACGAACAACCGTCTACAGCAAACAAGGTGCATCTGGTAAAAACTTTTTTCAACCTCAAGATGACAGAAGGACGGTCCTTCACGATGCACCTCAGCAAGTTTAACATGATTACTGATCAGCTTATCTTCATAGGCATCACATTCAATGACGAAGTGCAGGCCCTTTTATTACTATCGAAGTTGCCGGATAGTTGGGCAGGTTGTGTGACAGCAATTAGTAATTCGGCAGAGAAAGAAAAGTTAAAGCTGAGTAAGGTGGTCAGTATGATTCTATCTGAGGAGGTTAGAAGAAAAGCGTCTGAATCAGAAGGTTCAGGTTCAGCCTTAAACTTCGAGCAGAGAGGCAGAAGCCAGAAAAAATAGAACCAGAACAAAAATCGGTCGAAGTCAGTGAAGAAGAGGTCGAACTTGAAGGTTAGGACTATCAAAAGAAAGTGTTAGAACTGTGGCCAGGAGGGCCATATGTATTCAGTCTGTAAGAGTCCAAAGAAGAATGCGGGTGAGCAAGAGGCTCATATCACGCAGGACACTTTGATCCTTATTATGGACAACGATTCGGATTCTTGGGTCATCGACTCAAGAGCCTCTTTCCACGCTACTACTAATAAGAAGCTTCTTTAGAATTATGTAGCTAGGAACTTTAGAAAAGTATATTTGGGGGATAATGAGCCCTGTAATATTATTGGACAAGGCAATGTGCAAATTCAGATAAAGGGCTCTAAGTGAAACTTAAAGAACGTGAGACACGTATGGAAGCTGAAGAGGAATCTTATTTCGGTGGGACAGCTTGAAGAAAAAGGCTATGTTTTTTGACATTCACAGAGGATTCATCGAGAATCTCCAATGGTACGATGATAGTTGCCCGAGGTAACAAATTAGGGACTCTCTACCTCACCTTAAATGCGAGTGACACCCTCACAATTGTAGCTGGCAAAGAAAGTATAGATCTGTGGCACAACAGGCTAGGGCACATGAGCGAGAAGGGGATGAAGATCATACATTCACAGGAAAAGCTAACCGGGATCGACTCCGTAAAAGTCGGGGTTTGTGAAGACTGCATCTTTAGAAAGCATAAGAGGGTTAGTTTTCAGAAGGGTAGAAGACCACCTAAGGCTCAGAAGCTAGAGTTGATTCATACAGATGTATGGGGTCCAGCCAGTATGTTTTCTTCTGGTGGTTCAAGATACTATGTTACCTTTATCGACGATCACTCGAGGAATGTGTGGGTTTACTTCATGAAGCATAAGCCAGAGGTGTTCAGAGTCTTCAAGAACTAGAACGCCATGGTAAAAAACGAGATAGATCTGAAGGTAAAGTGTTTGAGATCAAACAATGGTTGAGAACACGAGCTGGAGCAGTTCAAGAGGTTCTGTGTTATGAATGGTATTCGCTTAGAGAGGACTACTCCAGAGACGTCGTAGTAGAATGACATTGCGGAGAGGATGAACTGGACCTTGACGGAGCATGCCAGGAGCATGTGATTACATGTAGGTCTGCCTTAGATGTTTTGGACGGATCCAGTGCATACGGTGGCTTACCTTATTAATCATAGGCCATCAGTTCCATTGGATTTTAGGATTCTTGAGGAGGTTTGGAGTAGAAAGAAGATAAATCTCTTACACTTACGGGTATTTGGTTGAGTGGCTTATGTTCATATCAGTGACCATGTCAGGGATAAGCTAGAGGCTAAGTCACAGAAGTACACATTCATTGGATACGATATTGATGAGTTTGAGTATCGTCTTTAGGTGAGAAGAATAGGAAGATCATTAGGAGCCGAGACGAAATATTCAATGAAGAGGTGATGTACAAGGACAAAGAAAATATCAAGGTTAGCCAAAGTAATGGAAGCAGCACTTCGAATGCAGGTAGATTCGAGTGCATGGATTTAGAGGAACTTCCAGATAGGGGTGATGATGTTTGTTCTGACCGAAGAACGGAGGATGCTCCAGGTGCAGAAGCAACTATCTAGGACGTGGAGCTTAGGAGGTCATCCAAGGTATCCAAACCGAATCCTAGATATCTTTTATCTCTTGATTACTTATTGTTGACAGATACGGTGAACCGGAGTGCTATGAGGAGGCTATGCAAGTGAGTGAATCTCAACAGTAGGAGCATGCGATGCAGGATGAGATGGATTCTCTATTCATTAATGAGACATGGGAATTAGCCTAGCTACCTGCACAGAAAAAGGTCTTGCATAACATATGGGTATACCGGGTCAAGCAAGAGAGTGATGGAAGAAATATGTTTAAGACCAGATTAGTTATAAAAGGGTTCCAGCAACGGGAAGGAGTGGACTACATAGAGATATTTTTCCCTGTTGTAAAGCTCATAACCATCAGGGTGGTGTTGGCTTGGTGGCTACAGAAGACCTCTTTCTTGAGCAATTAAATGTGAAGACTATCTTTCTTCATGATGACTTGGATGAATAAATCTACATGAAGCAACCTATTGGCTCCATTGAAGAAGGAAATGAAGAGATGGTGTGCAAACTCAATAAGAGCTTATATGATTTGAAACAGGCTCCGAGATAGTGGTACATAAAGTTTGATAACTTCATGCAAAACAATGGCTACAAAAGATGCAATTAGGATCATTGCTGCTATTTCAATAGGTTCAAGTCCAGATTATTATATTGTTATTATATGTTGATGATATGTTATTATATGTTGATGATATGTTAGCTAGCAAAGGAGTTTGTAATGGATAATCTCGGTGCAACAAAACAGATTTTAGGGATGCGAATCAGTAAGGATAAAGCTGAAGGGACGTTGAGGCTGAGTCAAGCCGAATATATCGAGAAGGTATTCATGAGATTCAATATGTAGAATGCTAAGATTGTTAACATATCTCTTGAAAGCCAGTTCAAGTTATCCGAGTAGCAATCGCCTAAGACAGATGCCGAGAAAGAGCATAAAAATAGGGTACCATATTCTTCAGCCATTGGGAGTCTCATGTACGATATGGTTTGCACGAAGCCGGGCATTGCCCATGCAGTGGGAGTTATGAGCAGATTTGCAAGCAATCCAGGAAAGCAGCATTGGGAGGCTGTGAAGTGGATATTGTGGTATTTGAGAGGGACAACGAACAAACCACTATGTTTCAGGAGGAAGGAGCTGGTGCTGTAAGGATACGTGGATGCGGACTTCGTCGGTGATCATGATACGAGGTGAAGTACCACGATATATGTTTATACCTTAGCGTCGACAACAGTGAACTGGGTCTCACGTCTGCAGAAGATTGTGACTTTATCTACAACCGAGGCTAAATATGTCGCGATGACTGAAGTAAGTAAGGAGATGATCTGGTTGAACGGGTACTTAAAAGAGTTGGATCTAAAGCAAGAGAGAGGAGTTCTTTATTGTGATAGCCAGAGTACTATACATCTTGCCAAGAATCCAGTTTATCATGTCATAATAAAGCACATCGACGTACGATACCATTTCATACGCTCCGTGATTGAAGACAGAAAGTTAAACTTAATGAAGATTTTGGAGAGTCAAAATCCGACGGACATGTTGACGAACACAGTCACCATTGAGAAACTGGAGTTGTGCGCAACTTCAGTTGGCCTTCACGAGTAGAAGATGAAGGCGGAGCCACACTAGGAGGATCTGCAAGATCGTCGGGATGTTGATGATTAAAGAGAGGATTTTTCGAAGAAAGGATTTTTCGAAGAAAGGAAGTGTTCGGGTGAACTCGTTAATGGCGCTTTGGTCTCCAAGTAAGAGATTGTTAGTCTAAGTGTAGACCCAAAGTTGAAGTTGAAGCCGGAATCAAGAAGATGAAGAAAAAAGAAGAAAATAGGAAAACTGCAGTGCGGTCGACCGCGGTGGTCTCGGCGGTCGACCACGAACATGCACGAGATAGGAAAAAGTCTCTGGACTTTTTTCGGTCGGCCGCGGAGGTTGGTGCGGTCCACCGTGCCTGGACCTTTGAGCTAAGTTAGTCTCTGGACTTTTTTCGGTCGACCACGACAGAAGATCCGGTCGACCGTGAAAACCCTGTAAGTGTAGTCTGGGTTCTGTCGTTTATCCGGTCGACTGCGACTGATCCGGTGGTCGATCGCGAGTCGAGCTAGCAGTTTCCTAAACTGTTTTGGAATCTGTTTTGATTCAGATTGATATAAATACCCAAATATTTTTTAGGGTTACGTGACCATCAGAAATTATCTGAAAGAGAGTTTTAGAGAGAGAGAATCTCAAAGAGATTAAACCCTAGTTTGAGTGCTTGTATTTCTTCTTTAATTAATTAAAGAATTATATGGTGTGACTCCCGAAGACGTAGGCACGTTGCCGAACCTTGTTAAATCCGTGTGTTCGTCTGTTTTACTATTTCTGTAAGTTTTGATCTTTATTTATGGTGAATTTCTTTCTTAGTAAACTTTCTAACAATGTTCGAAAGGATAAAAGTTTGTTTTGATTGTTTCGAATCCCAACACCTCGGTGGGTTTTTTTGCCCCGCTCTTTAGAAGGTAATCCCTACCATTCATACTAACAAATTACATATTCTAGCTCCCTTTAGAGAACTCATGCCGAAATTTACGTACATGACAAGTGTAGTTTTTGTTCCTTTGTCATGCTGTTTCCTCCTTAATAAGTGGCAACTGTCCTAGTTGAATAAAATAATATGCACTTTAAAAAATAGCTATTGTACTGTAACTTCTTTATGTAACTTACCCGTTTTATTTGTTGTTATGCCCCCATGTTTTTAATATAAATAAAAAAGCTATTGTGCTATAATTTTTTTAAATAAATTATCCCATTTTATTAGCTGTTATGCCCCCAAGTTTTTGTCCGTAGTAGCTTATTCAATGATTACATACCTACTACGGCAAATTGGAGCAACTGCTATAGCTATTTTCATACCTATACGCCTTTAAAAGCTACTAGCATCTACTCTAGAGACAAATTATACTATTCTCTTGCACCGTTTTTGCATCCATAGTTAAGTCTCATTTTATTTTATTCTTGAGTAGGTATACAAATATTTATGAACTGAATAAATAATGTATATTTCATAAATTTCAGTAGGCACACTGAGGTCCGAAGAAAACTATATATAATGTTGCTAACTCTTTTTTTTTCTTCCCTCCTGATTTAGTTGGTTTTAGACCATCTTCAACCCATTGTATTAAAATAGTGCAAATTTTGCATCAAAATGGTGCACAAGTCACATCAAACAGTAATACATCTCTAATTTATTACACCATTTTTTACACCAAAAAAGAATATTCTCAGAATATTCTCAGTTTATTTCTTTTTATCTATTTTTATATTAATTAAGAGGTAAAAATAAATATTAAATTTTTTTTAAAAAATGAACAGTGATGGGGCCGATGAACAGTGCAACGCCATATTTGGTGCAGCACTGTTCAACTGCACCAAAATGGCGCAGAAAATGGGGCTGGGTTGAAGAATGAACAGTGCAACAAAAAGCACTGTTTGCACCATTTTGGTGCTGGGTTAGAGATGCCCTTACCAGCAGTCTAATAGTGTTGTCTTACTCCAAAATTTTGTATTTTGAAATTCTATCAAATTCAGAGTTCCAAAAAGGTTTTTTTTCTTTTGCTGAGTTGAGTGTAGAGTTAGATATGAGATCCACTTTGAGACTCTGTGATAGCTGAGTATTTCTGGTGGGAAAAAAGATGCTGACCTGACAAGAAATTTCATTCACTTTCCTCAATAAAATTTCTATAAGGGCTTGTTTGGCTATTTCCAAAAAAAAATCGGAAATGGAAATGTAGCTCTTGAATTGAATTCAAGACAATTCAAGACATTTCCTAGTTTTTATTTTTATTTTTTTGTTTGTTTCCCAAAGAAAAGGTTCATTTTCACTACCAAGTAACACAAACAGACAAAAAAACCTCCATAGTAACAGTACTTTGATTTCTATTTCTTGTGTTTGTTTGAGAACAAGAAAAAGGAAATGAGAAATGTGGCATTTAAATATTTCGTTTTATTCTTCTGAACTATTCAAACAGTGCTTTTACTAATTAATAATTCTCAGATGAGATATTTCCAAGTGTTTTTAGCCTAATTTGGTGTGAAAACACATTTTTTAAAAAATTAAGGTGGCAACACATGTGGCACTTTATTTTTGGAAAATTAAAGATGAAACAAAGACTTGAAGGGGCTGTTTGGTTCGCTATTACAAGGTGTGGAAAACTCAGAAAACCCCTCCACGTCAGATTTTTAGTCCTCCACGTTAGTTTTTTTTGTTTCCGTCCATTTCTTTGTGCCGCTTTGGTTCGCTCGGATGGAAGAGGGAAAACTCTGCTGAAATCGCCGCCAGCTCAGATTTTTTCCCTCTCCGATTTCCTTCCCCAATCGAGTGAAATTGATGAATACTCTGCCACGTCAGATTTTTTTCCTTCTCTGCTTTGTTTACAAAAGTTTTCCTTTTTTTCTATGCGAATCAAACACAATAAAAATAAATACATTGGTTTCTCACCATTTTTATGTGCGAACCAAAGCAAAACAATCTATTTCTTGGAAAAGTTTGGAAAACTCAAAACTTGTATTTCTTTACATGAAATTTCATTTCCCTATATCAAGGAAATGAACCAAACAACCCCGAAATAGAAACCTCTTGAAAACAAAAACCCATGTGGCACATGGGGGTTTTCTTAAAAGGTGAGGTGGCAGCACATTTCCATTTTTTTTAGCAAACAAACAGACCCTAAAATCAAAATAAGATTTTGACAGTGAATTTTGATTTTGACAACTTTTTTAAGGAAAAATTGCTTCAAGGCCCCAAAATTGAAAAAACAATGTGCAACAGCCCCCTGTACTTTTAATGTTTGGTATAAACCCAAAATACACTCCAAAAATTCATTTCAGCCCCTCCAGCTCACTCAATTCTCAGAATCCCGAATCTACCCTTCCCGCCCACTATGCTACAGCCTCCGTGCGTTGGTAACGGTGCCGCCCACTCCGCTACTATCGAGGCGCTCTCTCTCTCTCCTCTCTCCCTCCCGCACTCTGTCTCTAGCTTTCTCTTCGGCGAAAAACCAAAATCCGCTTCTAGGGTTAGGCCGAAACCGGATCGAAGATGGAGAAAAAATCGGCGAACGAATTCGAAGTTGTTCACCATCCTCCGCCGCCGCTGCAACGCCAGGAACATGCACCAATGAACGACGAGCGAGAAGACTCGCCGTCGCCTTCCAAGACCGACGAAGATCCTCCCTCGCGTTCCAAGACCGACGAAGAACCCCCTTTGCCATCTGAGACCGACCGTGGTACCGATTCTCTCACATCCTTCCCTGCCTCCAAGTCTTCGTCCACCCATGCGTCATCATCAGGGAATGGCAGCACCGATGAAGCCACCCAAATGTTGTTGAGTTTCCAAAGGGGTGTAAGGAGACAAAGAAAAATTACAAGTTTACTAAACGCACCACAGAAATCCATAAAGAAGTAAGATAATGTTATATGTTATATTTTCCAATTTAGATAAATGTTATAGATTTAGTTGAATTGTGAACTATATGACTGGACATTAGTTGAAGGACATGTTAGCTGATACCTTAATGTTAAATGTGAACTATATACCTCTTATTAATGTTAAGTTTGGCTGTTGTTTGTTAAGGTTTATAGCGTAACTGTTACAGGTCATTGTTGCATGTTAACTATTGGATGTTGAATGTTAAGAGTTGTTGATGTTAAATGTTTAATTATAATATAGGAAAAAGTCAGGTGCTGCTAAAATTAGACCCACTGCTAGTTTCGCCACATATTATAAATTTATGAAAGTCCTCGAACCGAGAATGCGGCAGTGTCATTAGGATGCATACCAAGGGTGTACATTCTAGCATTATGTAAAGTTTAGCCCCCCAGCAGTAGATCGACCCACGCTGGAACTTGTATTGAGATACTATAAGGGTAATGAAGTGGCGTTTTCTCTGCCGGATGCCGAAAGTGGGAGGAAAAAGGTTGTTAATTTTGATATGGACTGGGTGCATGAACATACAGGTTTCCCAATTGATGGGGAAATAATTTACAATAATAGAGATCCTTTCCCTAGGCTT
>BQKN01060478.1:12856-29903 GCA_022839385.1 Asparagus kiusianus | reverse complement strand
TGCAAATAGATGGCCCATAGGCCCAAAAGCAATTTGGGTCACAATATAACATACTAAGAGTAGTGTTTGGTTTGTTAAATCGGGCCAAGGAAATATATTTCCACTCTCACAGCCCCCTCCACATGGGCTGTAAGACGCTACATAAGACAAGCCCCCAATGATATTCCCCAAGAGATCGTTAACAAACTGCTATGCTACCCTTATTTCAAGTTATATCTACACTTTAAGCATAGTTACATGTATAATCAATGAAAATAAATGTTAACTTAGTAATGTGATACACGTATTATAGAATTGCATTGGTATGATAGTTGAGACTCATGTTGATGCAATGCTTCCGATTAATCTTGTTGCACGATTTCGAGGTCGCAAAGGTGTTACACAGAATGTACTTGCAGCTTGCACCCAAACAAACTGTTCACATATGTTTTAGCAGGTTGGGAGGAGTCTGCAAATGATTATAGGATTCTCCAGGATGTATTATCTAGACCATAACCACATGGGTTGAAAGTCTATGATGGTAATTATAAAAAAATTTAACTTAAAACATTTTAATTTTAATATTCAAACTTGACTTCCTTAATAATTTTCTTAATAAAATTGTAGACAAATACTATCTGTGTGATGCTGGGTACCCCATCATGCCAGGTTTCATCTTTACATACCGAGGTGTTCGATATCATTTTAAAGAACATTTGGGTAAACACCTAAGAATAGAAGATAATTATTCAATCTAAGACATTCTTCTTTGAGGTTTAAGATTGAATCTGTATTTGGCACATTGAAGAATCGTTTCAAGATTTTGTGTGCTAAGCCGCATTACTCATTTCCTACACAAGTAGATATCGTATTGGCATGCACGATACTTCATAGTTTCATTGCAACTGTGGATCCAAGTGATGAACTACTCAACGAGTCCAAATTTAATGAAGATATTGATGGTGGGGTGATAAATGAGAATGACAATAATTAGTTGATTTTACTCAAACTCAAACTCAAAGAGAGCAAACTGAATCAAGAAATGAGTGGAAGACTCTTAGGGATGACATTGCTTGGGCGATGTAGGTGGACTACTGTGATAAGTATAATCATGGTGTAACCACTGAGACTTAATTTTCATATTTGTTATACTATTTATGCTCATGTATGCACTCTTTAACTCTATGTTTTACTTTTTTAGTTATTATATTTTGCTTTTTATTCATGTATTCATGTTTTTCTTTTTCTAGTTATTATGTTCATGTATTCATATTTTGCTTCTTCTAGTTATTATGTTTTGTTTTTCATTCATGTATTCATGTTTTGTTTACTCTACAAATTATATAATATCTAATTCTCTCTATTTAATTAGTGATGAATGATAATACATCATTAAGTGGGAGAGGTAATCATAACGGTAAGGGTGTAGTTCCAACTCAACCTCCACCACCTCAACCCCCTCAATCCATGCGTCAAGGTGATAGTGGGTATTTTCCATTTCAGTAGTCATACTTTGGATAACCACCTCATGTATTTCGCAACATGCCATTCCTTGATGGCAGTTACTTCCCGATGCACTATTATTTAGTGTCATTTACGAACATGCTAAGTTTTCCTCCTTTGCCTCCACAATTTCCTAGTCCTAATATTAGTGGGTTGCAACTGGTTCCCACTAGTGGTTATGGCTCAACTCTTGAATCAGGTTCCATACGAGCGCTCATAGAAAAAGGGGAAGAAACATCACCAAATCCAAAAAAGAAAAGGAAAAACACATCAACAAAGAAAAAATAGTGAGACTGACGGTTCTCAAGGGAACAAATATTTGTTTTGGGATTCCCGTTATGATGATGAGCTCATTCCATTTCTTATCGACTTGGTAAGAAAGGGTTAAAAATCCAAAGCTTTAAGAGAATTGCTTTTCATATAGCTTCCCAACATATTAATGAGAAGTTTAGCATAATATTTAAGTGGGATAACGTCATGCACCGCATCAAAACTTTACATACAAGATTTCATGATATGAAAACTAGATGTAATCTTAATAGTGCCTGATGGGATGATAGAACCAAGACTATCATCATGGATCCTGAATGTTTGAATAAGTGGATTGAGGTAAATAAACTCATGTTGCATTTTTATTTACTAATTATCTCATTTTCTTGTTTTCATTGAATAAATTCACCTAAACTTTGCAGGACAAGAGCTTTAAGAATACTCAGCTTAGACAATATGTTAATAAACCCTTAAGGTATTATGATGATCTTCACTTATCATTGGGGATGATCAAGCTAGAGGGGAATTTTCTAGTGATGCTTAGAAAAAGTTTAGTTGTGCGAGTCCATTACTCTTGGAGAGGATGCTGACTCACCTTTGCCTACCTCTCAATCCCCTCAAGTACATGTTTTAGATGACAAGGACACTTCCCCTCAAATAATTTCAACAATCTACTGTCACATCTTTTCACCTATTTAGAGCAAGGAAAAACTTGAATAATTTCAACAGGTTTCATAAGAATTTTTCGCTAATTCAGGTACGTATTTCATAAAAATTATAAATAATCAGGTTATTACAGTTTTCTTTTGTTTTTTTCATGTCAAACATGTTTCGTGTGATTTTTTCATGTCAAACATGTATATCTCATGTCAAATCAGGTACGTAGTTCATAACAATTAGTCATGTTATTACAAGTTTCTTATGATTTTTTATGTCAAACAAATATTTATAGTAAATTCGGTATTTACTGTTTTTTCATGTTACATTCTCACTTTTATTTTGCCAAGATTATCTCTCATAACGATCACAAATAAATTTATTTTTAGTGGAGGGTAAACTTACCATGGTGACGGTATACACTTTTCCATACACATTCAATACCACCAAACACAAGAAAAGTGAGAAATGTCTAATCAACCAAAGTTTTCCATTTTTTTTATACTAACCAAACACAAGAAAATGATATACATTGGTTTCCCACCATGTTTTATGTGTGAACCAAACCTAAGCAATCTATTTATTGGAAAAGTTTAGAAACTTCGAAACTTGAGTTTCTTTACATGGAATTGTATTTCTCAATATAGGGGAAATGAACCAAACAGTCCCTAAGAGTAGTGTTTGGTTTTAATTAGTATGTGGATGCTACCATTGACTTAGCCACATAGTGTTCTGTGCTGTTAGGAGATACTACTAACCTACCTACTTTATATATAATTTTATTTATTTTTACTTGTATTTATTATTTAGTACACCCCTGAAATTAGAATAGGATAGTGCTAAAAGGGCTAAAATTGTTGAATTGTCAATAAAAATTCCAAATGCAACCGTGATAAATCACATGGGAGCATCACTAGAACAAAAACGAGATGCGTCTATCACCAAATGCTACAATGTCCTTTATGCTTATTTGATCAGCGAAGTTTTGAAACTTAGTACAAACGGATTTGAATCCTCTCCATTACCAAAAAGTATTGGAAAAATCACTACTTTTGATCATAATCATTGATTATCTAGAATGTGATTGTGATTCATTCTAGATTAAAAAAAATTTACTAGTACTTACTTTATCAAGTTTTTGTAGTTTCTCTAATGATTCTATTTATTCTTCTAACATCTGTTTAGTTACTTAAAGAATTCTGCTTGATATAAGCCTACTCAAAGAAGTATGAAACATTGACAAATTTGATAGCAGACTGGAATGTCATGGTCTTTGGATGTGGTATATCTTAGTTATTTTATAATGTTCAATGCTCAACGTCAATATTTGTTGCGATTTAGAATTTATATGATTCTTAATGCATATGCTATATGCTACCTACTTTCTTGTTCAAATCCCTATTGACTTTTCTTGTAAGTAGTCTAATTGGTCTATGAAGCCAAGTGGTGTATATTTCTTAATTACAGTGGGTCATCTTAATTAAATCACTTTTTTTATTAACTTTAAGTTTAAATGCAACTTAATTAAAATTGAAATTTGAGACATGTCTTTATGTTTTATGCTAGTCAAATTATCCTTGTAAAGACAGAGTTATCCAATTCTAATCAATTGACTCTGCCGACAATTTTTTTATGAGCGTGTCAGGATGCCGGTTTCGAGATGCCCTACAACATTATTAACATATTAATGAATACTGAGCCACTCGTTGACACAATGAGTGAAGATGTCGAACTCTCTGTAGAAGTACAGAAGCTGTTGAACCCTCTCGGAATGTCTAGATGATGAAATAAAGGGCAACTATCCTCGCTAAGACGATTCAAAGATATTGAGTGCAATGAGAAAGAGTTTATTGAGGTTTCAGGAGTCAAAACCTCTAATCTAATATCTTCTCTAGTCAAAATCCTAAAGCTCTTATCAAAATCATACAACTCTCTCCTCTGTTTATATCTTTCAATCATATGTAGCCTTTAATCAATCAAGAAAGAGCAATCCTAAACGTAACAGAAGTTGGAGATAAAAAAAAAGACCAATGACTGTGATTGAATCCTCACATTTGCACTCAGCTGACTTAACCATTGATGGTAGCTCACGACTATCGACAGGTCCCTGAGCATCAACAATGGGTTTTGTAATCCATGGACAAGCTAAAATTTTATCTCTTAAATTCTACAATTTGTTCTTGTAAACCATCGATGACCTCATACCCATCGATGTGTCCCTAACGATCATCGTGTTGTGCTCTTATACCAATTGTTGCGCACCTATGTAGAAGCGTGCTCGCACACAGAATGGATTTGTGATCACGGAAGAAGAGAACCAACCACACGCGAGAACAATCCAAAACCAAATACGAATCAAACCAAACACAGAGATATACGTGGTTCGGCAAATTGCCTACGTCCACGGGGAGAGGATGGAGAGATTCCACTAAATCAAGGAGAGTACAAAGAGTTACAATCTCATAAAATTACTCACACAAAACCCTAAACCAAATCTCTCAACTTGCTCATAAGTTCGCCCTCTTTATATGCTCAGTACAATCTAAAATCTCAGATAAGAAACCCTAGAAAATTATGTTTTAATTTATATCAAAACACAGACCCAATACGAACAGGAAACCAAATTCAGGCCCAGCTCGACTCGCGGTCGATCGTAGAGACACGTGCGGTCGACCAGACAGAACGACAGAAACTAAAAAAACATTACAGGGTTTGGCCGGTCGACCGTCACGCCAGCTGCAGTCGACCACAAAAAGTCTAGAGACGTTTCCAGCTTGCGTGCACGTTTGCGATCGACCACCGCATCACTCACGGTCGATCGCTGAAAGTCCAAACCTATTTTCTACCATTTTCCTGTAAGCTCTTCAATTCTCCACCTCAGTAAAGTTTTCCCAAAACTGAGCCGACACCAAACAAAGAGCCTGATGCATCGTCTCTCCAAAATCGGCTGTACCAAAATGGTTACCTATGTACCCCCTCTCCCAAGGAATCAAACCGCCGTAGTTTATCCAAATGGCTGTCAACGACCTCAACAAACACGAATATGCAACAAGTTTCGATAATGATCAAACTTGTTGCTCGGAACCACCTTAGTGAGCATATCCGTCAGATTATCCTTCGCGTTAACCTTCACAATCTCTACATCGCCATCTTCAAGAACATCTCGATTGAAGTGATAACGAACGTCAATGTGCTTCATCCTTGCATGAAAAATCTGATTCTTCGCCAAATAGATAACACTCATACTATCATAATGAATAGTGACGGACTGCTACGATATACCAAGTTCCTTTAAAAGTCCTCGAAGCCAAATTGCCTCCTTCACAGCCTCCGCAATCGCCATATACTCTGCCTCCGTCGTTGATAAAGCCACTGTAGACTGTAAGGTTCATCTCCAACATACCGGCACACGGGTCAAAGTGAACACATACTCCATAGTAGACCGACACTTATCCAAATCCCTAACATAGTCCGAATTAACATAGCCAATGCACCACCTCTAGTGTCCCGCTCAAAAACCAAACCAACATTGAGCGTACCTCGAATTTATTTTAAAATCCATCTCACGGCGTCCCAATGACCCACTCCTGAATCGTGCATGTTGTAGGCATCGAAAATTGCCGATAGGTCCCCACTCACAGCTCGGTGTTAACGATCGACGATCGAATGACGCTACCCAGTTCACAAGAGCTCAAATGACGCCGGTGAGCGACTGAAGCAAACCGACGGATTACGTGAGCCGACAGAATGTCAGAATCACGAGGATACGGGTTGACCGAAAACCCCGCGATCACCGCAATTGGACCAACGCCCGTTGTGCCCCGATCACCCCACGGATAATCCAACCATCGGGGCCTACAGAGCTCGCCGTCACGATTCCAACGCATCCGAAATCACTCAAATCCGAGTTCAGACGAAAAGTCAACAGCGAGTCAACGGCGGGACAACGGCAGGACAACGGCAGGACCTCGGACTGCGTTGGGACACCCAAATGGGCCTCGGCAGGCCCGGGACACCCGAGAGGCGTCTTGGCAAAGCCAAGACACCCCAGGGGTGTCTCACATCAGCCCCCCCTCTCCTTTTGGCTATAAATAGCCCCCTTGGCCTCCTTTGTGAGGGGCTCTTGATTTTTGGCACTCAATTCAAGGCTGAATTATCTTAGCCAAGGATTGTTCTGCAAGAGAGCGGCGAAGCCCTGCCGGAGTGAGGAGTCAGAGTCTGCAAGATAGCGGCGAAGCCCTGCCGGAGTAAGGAGTAAGGCGTTCTTCATCAGCACCCTTCATTCACCCCCTTCTGTGCCTTGGTGTTGCCCTTCGCAGGCGACACTGAGAAGAGCTATTATCTCGCGTTAGCCGAGATATACGCTTTAAACTTCTAGATCTCACGCGGATCGACGAAGTTCTGTTTCTATATCCCTCTGCGGATAGACGAAACTCTGCCGGATTTTACCGGAAAGGATCTTGAAGAGTCGGCGGTCCACGGATATCGACGTCCCCGTCACAGGCCAACAACCCACGCAAGCGAGACCGTACCAAACCGGGATCTCGTGTTTATTTTCGTTAAAGTTGTAACCCCTTTGTTTTCATTTTATACTATTGTAACGATCAAAGTTGTAACAGATCTCGAAAAAGAGAACATCAATGAAAACAGCAACTTTTACCGGAAACAAGCTGGCGACCACAGTGGGAGCCACCGACCTCGCTGTCGAGATCGGAGTGACGCAACCGGCCTTCAAGATCCGGGTGAATGAAGAGGTCGAGTATGAGTTCGACCAGCAGAAGTATGAAGAGTACCTCTCCTCCTCCTCCTCCAGATCTGCCTCTCCGCATCGGCACAGGAAGAACCCATCTCCAAAAAGGGCTTGCGGGATCTCCAACTCCTCAATTCAAGACCCCGCCGTCGCTGCTGCTACACTTGCACCACACAACGGCCTTGCGTCGATCAGTGTGGTCAAGAACGTAGATCCAACAGCATCAAAGGCAATGGGTGATGCTGCTCCAACTCCATCAAAAAGGGCGATCCAAAGACGTCGCCAACGCCTCGCTCAACAGCTCGCCAGGGCCAAGGAGTCGAAAGATGGAGTGCGCTATGCAGAGGATCTGAAGTCGAGGCAGCGGCAAGAGCAACGGCAAGCAATCAACCTCCCCTCCAAAACAGAAGCAAGTGAGTGGATCCGCGTCAAGAGGAACCACTCCACGCTCGAGGAGCGAATCAAGAAGCGCCGCGCTCTACTCGCACATGCCCGGCTCCTCCTGAAGAAGGCAGAGGAGATGCAGCGAGAAGCGGCGGTCAAAACGCCGTCCAAAAGCAAACTGGTGTGGGTTCCTAAATCGACACCAACACTTCCAGCAAAGAAGGGCAAGATTGTCGCCCAGAGTTCAACCAAATCAGAGCATACTCCTCCTGTACCGGCACCCTCAACAGGGCCAGGTAAAAAAGGGGATCATTCAAGATCACAGGTTCCTTTGACGAGTCGCCTCGGTCCCTTACCGGAGAACCGAGGAAGAATACCCGTCAAAGAACGGCTGGGACCATTGAAAGGTCCCCAAGTTAAAAACCAGACCGGGGGTCTAATCAATCCCCCCAAGAAAGATGAAAAAGGGAAAGCCCCTATCATCGACCGCACTGAGTTGCGAGTCGAACTAAAAGAGCCCGTTCGATTTCTACGCTCCCAAAAGCGTAAAATTGAACGGGCCACTCTTGAAAAATCTAACCATGTTTTGCATTCCCAAAGGGAAACACACTCGTCTGAGGATGAGCGTGTTATACCAAGGGACACCTACCAACACTCTGTAGGTTGCTCCAGCTATCAAGCTGATGAGCTGTACTACAGGGCCGGGGGTGTGGAAAAGTCTCGAAAGAGATACATGCAGGATATGGAGTCCCGCTGCCCGTGTGCCAACATTATCAAGGCAGTGCTGTCCGAGTGTTGCTGTGCTCAGACCCCAACAAGAATCTCGGTGTTCGAGAGACTCTCCAAGCCGAAGCGTTTCCACAAGAAGAAACCGCTCCGCCGAGAGGATGAATACTCGAAAGTGTCAGTCAACATGACCGGCAGAGGGGGATCAACACCACATCTCAACTTGGATCAGCTTGCCGAGGCATCCCGATGCATGACGTGGTTACGGTCGGGAACCATCAAACGAAAGAATTACCCAAGAGTACATAAGGGACTTTCCTTAGAAGAAGAGGAATCCGATGCTGATTCTGATACCTGCTCCGCCGTCGCATCCGACGACACAACTTCGAGTGCGGGCCAACCTTATGAATCGCTCATGATCAGCGCCGAACAAGTGTCGAAGATACTTGAAAAAGCCCTGGCCAAGCAAAAGGAGAGCTTCAAATTTGAAATGGAGATGGCCATGCAGCGGATGAGGGAGATGCACGACCAACAGATCGCGGCGATGACGGTTCACCAAGGAGAACCGAGTCAACGCAATCCAGAAGAGCATGAACGGGAAGGGGATAATGTCAACATTCCTCCCGTCAATACCAACACTGGGGGTGGTCCCGCAGAAGATAATGCAAAAGAGGACCACGCCGCCTCTCCCAGAAGCCACTCGAAGACCAAGACGAGTGAGGACAGGAAGATGAAAGACCTGGAGAGCAAAATCAATGCGTTGATGAGTGCTCAAGAGGTAAAAAGGTCTGGTATACCCTGCCCCTATCCAAGGGAGTGGGAATCGATCCCATATCCGGCAAAGTTTAATCTGATTAACTTTACGCCGTTTGATGGGAAGGGTTCCCCTACCCAACACTTAATCTATTTCAAGTCTCATTTAGGAATTATTTCCGGAAATGAGCCCCTCATTGTGCGGTCATTCGTCGGCACTCTTCGCGGAGCTGCCTTCGATTGGTATCGCCGTCTCAAGCCTGGAAGCATCAATGGCTGGGATGACATGGAGGACATGTTCCTAACAAACTCCTTTGATGATGATACCGAAGTTTCAATCGGCACGCTGTTCGATGAAAAGCAAAAGAACGGCGAGACGGTTGAAAACTTCGTGAAAAGATTCCGGAACAAAGCTATGAATTGCAGGGATCCGGTCAGCGAGGATTTCATCCTCGAGACTTGCCACAACAATTTGACGCTCGACATCCTTGAAGCCATGGGAATGGCGCCATCTAAAACCTGGAAGGATTTGAAGATGCGTGGAGAGCGAGCTGAACGATTCCTCAAGAGGAAAAAGGCAGAGAGGGGACAAATACCCAACAATGCCCCGCAACCAAATTTTACCCCCAAGGGTAAAGGGAAGGCGCATGCGAATGCGGTGGTCGCAAATCAAGTCTTTGAAGTGCAAGCACAACCGCAACAGCAGCAACAGCCGCAGCAGCCGCAGCAGCAGCAACAGAGGGCACCTCAACAACCGAGATGGCAGCAACAGCCCCAGAAGCAAAAGGTTGGGGAGCCGAGGTTCCCAAAAGTCTACTCATTCAAAGAGGATGAAATCCCCGGTATCTTCAAGTATTTGGTCGAGAACAACAAGATCAAGCTGCCGCCAATTCAGGATCAAGAAGATGCCAAGAGGGTCAACGATCCGAAATACTGCGCATTCCACCGAGCGGTGCACCATCCTACCAAGGTATGCTACGCCCTCAAGGACAAAATTCAGGCCCTGATCGATGTTGGGGTCATCACTATGAAACAGCCTAAAGAGAAGAAGGTGGGTGCAAACACCGTGTCCATTAGCTTTGGATCTGTTCCCTCGAGTTGGTTCCAACACGAGTCAGTGATCAAAGCGGCAGTGAAGATAGTGAACGATGATCCGCACCAACAGCGTCAGAAAGGGCTTGTGCCACACACAGCCCCGAATGGCGAAATCTTGTGGGTTCATCCGGACTTGATCGCAGATGAACAGTGGGCCACGACCTCCTCCACAAAGAACAAGAAGAAGTCGAAGAGGAAGGGCAAATCCTGTTATGGAGCCTCTGCTATACCGGGGGTGGATGACGACAAAATTCCAACCTTCCCACTTTCTGAGGACGAGCAGGAAGCCTTTGCAACTCGAAGCGGGAACGAATATCACTTCAAGTATCCGGATGCTACCGAGCAATTGGGTACCAAAACCTCACCTTCCAAGACGCTGGCAGAGTTAGGAATTTCAGCAATTCCCCCAACACCTGCAGTGGCTACGGAGAGAATCCCGCAGAAGGATAAGGGAAAAGAGCCCGTACGTCAAGAAGCTCAGAACCCGAGGCAATCTCGATTCAATCACCCGATTGGGCGAGACAAACCGGGGAATACGAGCTCTCCACCTCACTTCGACATTATGGCGCAATTGGCCAACATCCCGGCTCGCATTACCCTGTACGAGTTGCTGCGATTGTCGAAAGATATACGGAAAGCACTACAAGAAGCCTTGAGTGATTCCGAAGCCTTCTTGACTCGGATCAAACCATCTTCCGAAGAACCGGAGTCGTCAGCTCAACAATGCAATCTGGCGGCACATCACTTCCCCTGCATCTCTTTCACCAAGGAAGATATGCAGACGAAGAACTCAAATCATGATAGGCCCCTGTATTTCACCGGGCATATTGGCTCCAGCGTTGTCAACCGGATCCAAGTCGATCCGGGTTCCGCTGTTAGCATCATGCCATTCCGATTGATGCATCATCTCGGAATCCCGACTAGCAAATTAGCTTCCACTGGCACGACGATTTACGGATTCAACACTAGCGGGTCCAAACCCTTGGGGAAGATCCGAATCAAATGCCAGATTGGGGATTTGAAGTCGGAAGTAACATGCTACGTGATTGACGCGGAAACATCCTATAATTTACTGTTGGGTCGGCCTTGGATCCACGGTAACCTTATAGTCCCGTCAACGCTGCATCAGTACCTCAAATATGTGGGTATAGATAATGAAGTCAAGACGGTGGTCGCGGATAAGCAACCGTTCAAGGGATCGGAGAATTATTTCACCGATTCCCTTTTATACGGCGCTGAATCCGATACTGAACCATCGGCCCAAGGAACGGACAGCGGAGATGAAGCTGATACCGAACCAGGGTTTGATTATGATGGCGGTTTTGTTTTAAACGACATTGTACCCATTGTAATCAATCTTGACGATGATGAATCATCGGAAGATAGTTGTAATTGGCAACTTGCCGAAGAACTATCAATAAACGATGATTTAGAGTACTCGACGGGTCTCGATGAACTCTATGCTAACCCTGATCATTTTGTTTGACGAAGAAGCAGGTACACGACCCTTGCGGAACAACGCTCATCATCCCCGCAGGGATTGGGGGTGGAAAGGAGGTCGTCTACGGCAAAGGAAGAGCATCTCCGATACCCAACCATTTCTTGGAAGAGGAAGACGACGATGATAAACCGGCCCGTCATCTATCCAAATACGATGCGAAAGCACGCAACATGATGGAAAGGCACGGGTATGACTTCAAGATCGGAGAGGGTCTTTTCTTTGGTCGAGGTCCACGGGTTCCACCCCGGATGGCCTATGTACCGAAGGGAAAACCCGATAATTATTATCGCCACAAAAGAGGTCTAGGCTATGTCTCATCAGATGATGAGTGTGGCTGGCAAATCATCGACCAAATTGCTAACAAGACTAGCAAGGGGCATTCTTCCGACTCTTCGGGTTAGGATTCCGACGCTAGTCTTGGTGAAGTGTTTAAAAAGCTAATGTCGAATATGGTCACGGTTGATCCAACGACAATAGAAGAAGATGATGAGATGCCGACATGGGAAGACCCGTGGGTTCATCACTTAAACATGCAGTATGGCGACCGGTTCGAGCAGAGAGAGCCTCCTACCGAAGACCCAGTCGTTCAGGTGAATATGGGCAGCGAAGAAAATCCGAAGCCAATATTCATCAGCGGCAGCCTCCTACCTGAAGAGAAGGAGGAGTTGATTTCTCTTATCCGGGAGTACATCGACGTGTTCGCCTGGAATTATGAAGACATGCCAGGTCTCGATCCAAATATAGCGGTGCATCGTCTCAACATTAAGCCGGAGGTCAAACCAGTCAAACAACAACAACGACGGTTTCGTCCGCAAATGATGGAAGCGATCGAAGCTGAAGTCAAAAAGCTCGTTGATTCGGGATTTATCCGAGAGGAGCAACATCCCGAATGGCTTGCCAATATTGTCCCGGTCCTGAAGAAGAACGGGAAGATCCGGATATGCATCGACTTCAGGGACCTCAATGCTGCTTGCCCAAAAGATGACTTTCCTCTCCCCATCACGGATGTTATCATTGACAACACGTGTGGGTTTGAGAGGATGTCCTTTATGGATGGTTTCTCCGGTTACAACCAGATAAAGATGCATCCAGATGATGAAAAGCACACCGCATTCCGAACACCTCTTGGCATATTCTGCTACACAGTCATACCCTTCGGCTTGAAGAATGCAGGTGCTACATATCAGCGAGCTATGTCGAAGATCTTTCAGGAACATCTCCGAAAGACCGTCGAATGCTACGTGGACGATCTGGTCGTGAAAAGTCGTGATAAGAAAGATCACATCAAAGACTTGAAGACCATGTTCGACTTGATGCGGGCCCATCAGTTGAAGATGAATCCTACCAAGTCTTTCCTCGGAATGTCCAGTGGCAAATTCCTGGGATTCGTCGTCACCACCAAAGGTATTCACATTGATCCGGATAAAGTAAAGGCGATCAATGAATTGCAACCTCCGAGGAACCTCAAGGAGCTCAGAGGACTGCAAGGGCGATTGGCGTATATCCGTCGGTTCATCTCGAACCTATCGGGAAAATGCCAACCATTCTCTAGGCTCACAAAGAAGGGCGTGTCATTCGTATGGGACGATGCTTGTCAAAAGGCGTTCGAGAGTATCAAAGAATATCTCTCGAAACCTCCCGTACTCGTTGCACTGAAATCGGGCAAACCGTTCTTGATTTATGTCAAGGCGACGAGCCACTCATTAAGTGCATTGCTTGCACAAGATGACAATAACGGTCACGAGCAAGCGGTATATTACTTAAGCCGAACTATGATGGGCGCGGAATCTCGATATCCTATGATTGAGAGAGAATGCCTCGCCTTAGTGTTCGCCATCCAGAAGATGCGGCATTACTTGGTGGGACAAACCATCTACGTCATCTCCAAAGTTAACCCGGTCCGAGTATTCATGACTCAACCGGCTTCCATGAGCTGGCGATTAGCGAAGTGGGCTTTACTCTTGTCCCAATACGATCTGCACTTCAAACAGCAGAAGTCAGTAAAAGGACAGGCCATCTGCGATCTCCTGGCATCTAATCCAACGACGGACGCTGCCGAGATATATGACGATTTACCTGATGAAACCCACGAAGTCAACGCAACTTCACACCAACAAGTGTGGCGTTTGTACTTCGATGGCGCTTCACGAGCAGCTAATGCCACAAGTGCTTCTGGATGTTCGAAGGTCTCCTCCGGAGTTGGAGTGGTCCTAGTTTCCCCAGGAAAACATGTGATGCCTCGAGCCTACTCATTAACCGAGCCATGCTCGAATAATGTGGCAGAGTACAACGCACTGATTATAGGACTCAACTTTGCCAAAGAGCTGGGGGTTGAGTATCTCGAAGCTTTCGGTGATTCTCAACTAATAGTCAAGCAAGTCCAAGGGGAGTATGAAGTCCGAAGTCAGGATTTGCTACCATACCACAAGATGGCGGTGGAGCTAGCGGAGTCGTTTGAAGGATTCTTCATCGAGCACGTGCCGTGATTGCAGAACACCTATGCAGATGCGTTAGCAGCTTTAGCTGTATCCCTGGCACAGCCACCCGGAACAGAGCAATTCGTTACGGTAAGAACCTACCAACTCTTAGTGCCACTTTATGATGAAAATGGCAGGGAGGAAGAGGCCCAAGAGGTGCACACAACTCAGGCTGAGTTCGAACCTCGAGATTGGCGTTTCCCCATCATCGACTACGTCTTGCACGGAATCTTGCCAGAAGACGTGAAGGAGAGAGAGTCGATCAGACGAAGAGCTCCGAGATTCTACTATAATACGGAGAATCGAACGCTATACCGCAGGGGGTATGATGGCATACTGGCACGTTGCCTATCAACCAAAGAAGCTGAAGAAGTGCTTAAAGAGGCACATGAAGGAGAGTGCGGTGCACACCAACCTGGTCCCAAGCTTTATGATCGCATCAGGAGAATGGGATACTTTTGGCCCTCCATGATGCACGAGGCAATCGTATACGCCCGGAAGTGTCACGCGTGTCAGGTACACGCGAATTACATGCACCAGCCTCCGGAACATCTACATCCTTCGGTTACGTCATGGCCGTTCGAGACCTGGGGAATGGACATTGTTGGTCCTATCAATCCCCCCTCAGTTAAAGGCGATCGGTTCATCACCGATTACTTCTCCAAATGGGCTGAGGCAGTTCCACTCAGAGAAGTCAAGACGAGCAACGTCATTGCATTCATCAAGCACCATATCATTTACCGGCATGGTGTTCCAAGACGAATCATACACGACAACGGTCCTCAATTTATCAGCAACGCCTTCATAAGGTTCTGCGAAAAGTTCAAAATTCAGGACATCTCGTCAACAGCCTATAATCCCACAGCAAACGGATTAGCCGAAGCCTTCAACAAGACTATCATAAAGCTCTTATCAAAGCTTGTGAGAAATAACAAGCGGGATTGGGATGATAAGCTCGGAGCAGCTCTATGGGCCTATCGTACCACGGTGCGTACACCGACCGGCGCAACCCCATACTCATTGGTGTATGGATGTGAAGCCGTTCTCCCTCTGGAAGTTCAAATTCCATCTCTTCGGATCGCTCTCGCCACCCAGATGACGACCGAAGAACAGCATCAGAAGCGCCTCGAAGAACTCGAGATGCTTGATGAAAAGCGCCTGGAAGCTCAACAACACATCGAGTTTTACCAAGCCAGAATTTCTCGAGCCTTCGACAAAAAGGTTCGACAAAGGAGTTTTAAGGAAGGGGACTTGGACTTAACCGAAAAGCGTCCTATGATCCTTAACTCCAAGAAGACAGGCAAATTTGAACCCAAATGGGAAGGACCGTTCGTAGTAGAAACAGTTTACTCGAACGGCGCCTATCGCCTAGTCACCAAAGATGGTGACCGGCTCATGATGCCAATAAATGGCAAATTTTTGAAAAGATACTATCCTTAGTATCCTCAGAAGAATTGAGGTACCGGGAAGTTCCCGGAAGAATACCACATCGGGGTATTCTTAGGGATAACCCGGTCGCTGATGAACAAGAAATCAGTATTCGAATTCTGAATATTCTTGTTTGACAGAATTTAACTCTCACAAACACTCTTTTGCTGAGATGAGATCTAATCATTCCATAGATTGATTCTCCCCTCGCGAAACTTTCAGTGGTTTCTGACTATTCATAGTCTCCACCACACAATTCCAGCTTGGTCAAACCTTACGACAGTTAGGGCCAAAGCCAAATTCCCCTCTCGATTCCGTCAATGAACGAGAGGTCCACAAATCGAGCGATCAAACCTTCTTTCGGTTATGATCATTCTCACAGCCAAATTCCCCTCTCGATTCCGTCAATGAACGAGAGGTCCACAAATCGAGCGATCAAACCTTCTTTCGGTTATGATCATTCTCACACTCCCCACTTGGTCAAACCTTACTACAGTTAGGACCACAACCAAATTCCCCTCTCGATTCCGTCAATGAACGAGAGGTCCAATTTCAAATCGAATGACCAAACCTTACGACAGTTAGGGTCGTTTGAACCTTTCGATTCGGTAATCAAACCTTACGACAGTTAGGATTATCCGAATCTTTTTCGATTCTCGGAGTGGAGATCCCACCCCTAGTTTCACCTGTCGGATCCTGGGGGTGGAGATCCCACCTCAAGTTTCCTTTCCTGCTGAAGATAGAATATAAAATTCTTCCTCTTCAGAATCAAATGACCAAACCTTACGACAGTTAGGGTCGTTTGAACCTTCCGATTCGGTAATCAAACCTTACGACAGTTAGGATTATCCGAACCTTTTCGATTCTCGGAGTGGAGATCCCACTCCTAGTTTCATCCTTCGGATCCTGGGGGTGGAGATCCCACCTCGAGTTTCCTTTCCTGCTGAAGATAGAATATAAAATTCTTCCTCTTCAGAATCAAATGACCAAACCTTACGACAGTTAGGGTCGTTTGAACTTTTCGATTCGATAATCAAACCTTACGACAGTTAGGATTATCCGAATCTTTTCGATTCTCGAAGTGGAAATCCCAATTCTAGTCTCCTTTTCCTCTGTCTTTGCTTTCAGAAAAGACAGGGATGAAGTCAACACTTAACCAGCGTTGCCGGGTAGTCTTTCCCGTGAGAAAGACGAAGTCTATGTATTCAAAATCATAGCACCTTTTCCTCTGTCTTTGCTTTCAGAAAAGACAGGGATGAAGTCAACGCTTGACCGGCGTTGCCGGGTAGTCTTTCCCGTGAGAAAGATGAAGACTATGTATTCAATATCATAGCAGTAAGTCTAAGAGAAGCAATTTTCTTAGCACAACGTTACATGCGGAACGGATTTAGATAATTCGCATGCTAGCCCGAGTCAAACGGCAATCGGTAAAGGCAAGTCAAACCCGTTGAAGGCTGGGGGTTTGCCAAAAATCCCAAAGTCAGTGCCTAACACGCATTGCCGGTTAGTCCTTAACCGTAAAAA
>BQKN01060473.1:85761-96365 GCA_022839385.1 Asparagus kiusianus | reverse complement strand
TATATGAAAATTAAGTTCAACAATCACTCCTTTTTTATGACAAAAACTAAAATTGAACCTGAGCTCAATCTCAATAGGTTTAAGTTGTTACTCACATTATAGATAGACTCAGGCCTAGGAAAAGATCTCCCTAATTAGAAAAAATTCTAAAACCTTTTAAGTAGGTCAAGGTCAACATTTATCTCTTAGATGACATCCAACAAATCCCGTCATATGTAAAACTTTTGAAGAACTTGTACACTAAGATAAGAACCACTAATATTCCCAAAAAGTCTTTTTAGCTGCCAATATTAGTGACATGCTATCAAAGCCTATGCCTTTGAAATATAAAGATCCTAGTTGTCCTACTATTTTATGTGTCATAGGATCAATTTTCATTGGTAAGGCACTTCTAAGCTTAGGAGCTAGTATTAATATTTTTTCCTATTCAGTCTATTAATAGCTAAGGGCAGGTGAATTAAATCTACGAGATGTACCCTCCAGTTAGTTGATAAATTATAAGAATACCAAAGGGAGAGTAAGGATGTTCTAATTAAGGTTAGGGAGTTTATTTTTCCTGTTAGTTTTATAGTCTTGGGAATGCAATCCATTTGTTTGGTGGAAAATTTAAAGTAAGTAAAATGAAAAAAATTTGATTTGTATTCTCTCGATTTCAATTACAATTGAATTTCCTGTTACAAAAGAGAAGAGAATGGTCTAGATTCTCTCCTTTGTTTAAAACTGGGTTCTTCTTGGTAGCGATGAAGTGCCTCCTTCGAATGTTTGCGTTGAATTTGCTCTCCGTTGATGATCCGAATGTTTCAACTCACTGGAGCAACTGACTTATGTGATGAGTTAGATTGAGAACTCGTAGCGAGTTTTGTAACTCAGAATGAGTTAGAATTCTGTTAAACAGAATTGTTGAAACCGAATGATCGGTTAATATGCCAAGTATTAGAATTCTTGGATGTTGAGAAATGCTTCAAGATCTTCTTATCACTCAGAATCTCCCTTTTTGCTGACTCTGTGGGTGATCCAATATCCAAAGATCCGATCCTCTTTCCAGATCCTCAAAATACGATCCCAAACTCTATTGAGTTTTCTGATATTTATAGGGGATTTAGGGCGTAACTGTCCCCATAATCCACACCTATATGAGGGTTTAGTCGCCCTATTAATCGGGTGTAACAACCACTCCCCAAATCGTGGGTGAAGAGCAGTTGCGGGATTGCTGCAATTATGTTTGAACAGGTCAAACGCAAGTCTTGCGTTGCTGGGCATGAAACTGCGTATGCGTCAGCGTCTGAGCTTGAGTTGCGTCCGCAGTTGAATTGGTACCGCGTTTGTGCTGCATTTGTGCTGCGTCTGTGCTGTGTTTAGCGGTTGAAAACACTGCGTATATGCTGCGTTTGAGCTGCGTTGACAGCTGAAGATGTAGTGATTGTGTTGCTTTGACTTTGGAACGTAATCACTTGTATCTCAATCTCTAGGATGCAGGGATGAGTTCCGAACCTCGATTTGAAGAAATTATTGCCTTGTAATCCCTTCTTAGTTGACATGAAAGTCATCTGATTGTAACCTTCTTAGTCAAAAACTGTTGGTTGAAGTCTGATAGTGGTCAGCTATCTATTGTGATTTTTAGACAGCCTACAGAACCCCCTCCAAAGTTTTCGAAAGTTCGTGGTTGACTGGGACGAATTTTTGGAATACTTGTATCCAGAGATATTGTTGCTTGATTTTTTACTTTGTCTGATTTGAAGATATCACGGACTTGGTTGTCGGAACGTAGTGATTTGACTTCCTTAAACCAGATGAGGTAACTTTTGAGACTTGATGATAATGAACTTAGTCAAACAAGCTAAAGCTCCAGCCATTGCTGATGAACCAAACAAGATCGATGATGGCAACGATTTTGTCTGGGTCTTTAAGATACTCTACTCAATCTGCGATGAGGTGTATTCATCGGATTTCGTTTGGGTCCTTGAGATACTCCATTCGATCTGCGTTGAGGTGTATTCCGTTGTCCAGAAAATTCTTGTAGGAATTAATGAGCATGTGAGGCACAGTTGCAAGAGTTAGGTAAGAGAGAGTCAAGGACAGCGAAGTAACCATAGAAACACCAGCTACAAACTTGTTAACGAGGTCATCCTCAGTAAGGTTGAGCATCTCTGGGCTGAAGACAGAACCATTATCATAGACAGAGAGAACCACAAGCCTATATGAGAAGGGCCTTATCCCAAGTTTGGCCAGGAGGGCAGCCTCGGAGGAACCCACTTTATCTCCTTTCTTGATCAGCTCAACTGGAGTAATGATTTTAGCAATATCGTCCTTACTCTCTATTGGAGTGTTGAACCATTCGAAAAGGATGACTAGCGCAAATGACTGAGTCCGAGCACCGAAACGCATGACTAAATTATGCGTTCGACCGTCTGAATGCGAGGATGCGTTCAGGGGTTGAAATCCCTTATTTGAAAACACAAAAATCACATTTCGGGTGAGATTTTACCTAGAATCTCGCACCGACTTGACAACTACAGCTGTATATAAATGGACCACTAAGGTCAAATTAAAAAGTCATTCGACTTTTCTCCACTTAACAGGGTTCCTGTTCATCTTCTCCGGTGCTTCGACGAAGGAAAAATTTGTTCCCAAATCCTTTATTAACCATTCTATATCTTCTTCGCCACGATTAGAATGGCTCCCAAAAAGAGAATGGCTTCTAAATCAAAGATCGCCCAAGCTCAGGGTGCTCCTTCGGCTAAAACCTCTGGGTATGTTCGAACCACTGCGCCGTCGTCTCCGATTTCCTTGATTAACGGTAAGTTTGGGCAATCGTAAGTTGTTTTGACAGATCCCTTATCCTCAATTTTTGATTGGTAGTTTGCATTCCAACATTAGAACACAGATATAATCCTCAGTGCTTCTCGATTTTAGAACGCATGGTTAGCTCCATCGTTCATGATATTTCAACGTAGGCTCGGACCCTGCGTTTTGAACTTTGCATGTGGGTTTGAATCTTGCGTTGGGATTCTTGAATGCAGATCCAGTCTCTATATTTTTTTTAAAAAAAATCTAGATGTGGGTATAGACCCTGCGTTTAGAATTTTGGACGTGGGTCTGGACCCTGTGTTCTCGAATTTTGGATGCAGGTCTGAACCCTGCGTTCTTGAATTTTGGACGCGGGTCTGGACTCTGTGTTCTTGAATTAAACCCTTTTGTCAGACTGACTGATTATCTTTTCCCTTTGCAGTGTGCTACTCCAATGAGCCTCTCTCTTTCAACCATTACTTCGGTCATGCGGGAGGTGCGGAGAAAAATACAATCTTCAGCTTTCACTTAGAGTATCCAATATTCCAGGACACCAACAAAGAGCTGGCGAAACTCATCACTCAAGCTTTCCCCGAGACTCTCAGATCTTTGGTTACGGATGCTAAATTTGAAACCGCAGAACGTGAAGTTTTAAAGAAACCATCCTTCCTTTTTGGGGATTCTGTTAAAAGGGACCCTAAGCAGATGTTCGAGGGAAACTACAAATGGCTGAGGGCCATCAACAACTGTCGCCTTTTCCTTCCTAACTTAGAGCGAATGTGGCCGATCTCTTACTATCAGTGTGCTTCTATCCCACGGTCAATGGATTGGGAACTCATTCAGGACCAAGGAGGCATTGCTACAGGGCACATCACTCCTCGGGGCACTCATCCAACAGGTTTTAATCATTTTGTGGCCTTGAAGCTGGTTCATTCAAAAAGGAACATCCTATCGGTGAACCTGCTAAGATGGCGGAGGCCTTCGTTAGAAAATTTATCTCCGTCAAGGGAGAGTTCCCCGCTCAAGATTTTAGAGCTCCGACATGGGTACATTCAAGTGAGACAAACTGGTTGGCCCGGATGATAAATTTTGTCTTAGAGGAGCTGGAAGAACCTTTGAGGATTTCAGAGTTGAGAACTCCAATAACAACCACTCGATATGGGATTTCTCCAAATTATACTGGACTTTTTGCTATGCTGGAATTTTACAATCCTCATACCGATACCTTTTTCACTCCTGTTAGTGAATTAGGTTTCGCTCTTCATGAGATGTTTGAGATCTCCAGATTGTCTTTTGGAGAGCTGTCTTATGAGGAGTTTGTTTCCGGAAATAAGGAATTAGAGATCTTAAAACATGGTGCCCCAGAAATCTATGACACTTACTGGGAATTGATGTGTCACTTCCAGATATGTGCACAAACTACCGGAAAAAGGGCCAGTGGTGTGAAACAAGGATAATGGGTAGAGTATCTCTTGCGCAATCTGTGGGATAAACACACCGAGGTGACTCGCTTAGCTGCCAGTACTATTGAGGAAATCAATGAGCGTATCAATGATGCAACCTCCCACTATACTTGCGTGGTAGAGGAAGACGTCTTTCCAGCTTTCACCACATTCGAGAGTTTCCATTATCAGGCTGAAATCCCAATCTCCGACATGGCTTTGTTCGCTGGTTTCCTCACTCTTTGCTTGAAACGTTGTGTGGTACCCACTAGGCCGGTAGATGCTATTACAGTAGAAGTATTATACCCAGTTGTTCTCCTGGCTTATGGACGGCCTCTAAATCTCCTTTCAGCCATGGTATGCTGCTTGTAGAGTGGTCTACGGGAACTAGCCTCTGAATTTATCGCCGTCAAGAAATTGGAATTAGATGGGAAAACAATCATTCAAACCCCAACCCCTCGGGTGCCGATGCTATATATTTATTTGGTATCCTAGTTTGTGTTACACTGTCCTTCGATAATGTCGACCCCTGAATCACATGATACCTCGGCTCCTCTCGTCCAACAATTGGAGACCGCCCGATGGGTTGGTTGGTACCAGGTCAAATTCCGCGAATTATTTAGGCGGGATTATAATTACGAGATTGCTTGTAAGTTTCCTGTTTCGAAGGCGGTGCATATGGAGAGATCTATCAAGACACTCCGGGGCGGAACTCTTTTACTACACTCAGTAGAGGCGCCTTCTGGTGGCTCATAAATATTCGTCCGGGCTATCTTATTTTCCGACAAGGAAGGAAATGTTTTATTGAACCATATCAACCTTATCGCTTTTCTCGGCAATTTGGTTATGATCAAATTTACATCGGTAATCCAAACCCCACCCTTGCGTACATAGAGAATGTGTATGAAGGAGCAAGGGCTTGGTATTATTCAGTGGCAGACTGTACGGGAGCAAAGTTCCAACTGCCCCATAAGATACCCAACGTCCGTACTTCTTTAAGCTTTTGTACGTGGTACCAGGCTGCTTCTCAAGTTTCCGCCTACAACATGAATACTTCTTGCCTGAAGGCCATTCGCAAATGGTATGCTTCAAAGAGGAGTGCTAAAAAGTTCCGTGCCAGGGGGGTTAATGAATACTTATCATATGAAGAGGTGATCGCTGCAGACGAACGGCGACAATCACCGGAGGGAGTTCAGGAAGAGACCAGGATACCTGATACTCATGAGGTGGAACCTTCGAGGGTCAAGACGACTCGGAGTAAAAGTGCTACTGGAAAAAGAGCACTTGACCCGGCTGAAGAAGACAAGTATGATAAACGAGCTCGACGAAAATTAGTGCTCAAACCTCCTGCTTCTAAGCTTATGTCAGATGCTCGGAAAGCATGGCATGCAGAAGAGGAAGAGCGAGAGTCTACTGCTATAGGACTCTCGCCTCAGTCTGGCCTTCCCACAGTTGGTCCTGCTCTAGGAGGTCCCGTTTCTTCCGCTCGTTCACTGAATGAAGAAGAGCGTGGAGATGAATCATTTGCAGGGGGTGCAGAATTTTCCCCTGAAGACATACTTCACGATACTGCCTCTACTGCCCCTCATGTTGAAGAAAATAGACCTCCGGTCCAAGAACCTACAGTGACTGCCCAGAAAGACTTAGTAGCGGACAAATCTCCTTCTTCTTCTGTGTTATTGCCACCTGTAGGAGACACACAACCTAGCCCTACTACTGGAGTCATATCAAAACCTATCATCACCGAAAATCTGCCAGCATTTCTATCCATAGACGAGGAGGAGCCTATGGATTATGAACCTTCATCTCATAACGATGGTGAGAATGACACGGATGATGGTGGTGACCAAAGTGAAAGTAATAAGAATAATGATAACTTATGCGATGACAGCGATGACCCCGGTGAGTGGGATATCCCACCACCATCTTCTTCTAACAAGGCGTCAGCCTATATTCCCCTGCCTCTCACTGGTAAGTGTCGTTCGTTCCGAATCACGACTAATTTTTGTTCTGCATTTAAATAGTTTTCTCGTACAGATCCTATGATACATGAGGCGGCCGCTGTCGTTCCTCCTTCGACGCAACAGCTTGTACCATCACCAACTCAGGTATCAGAGCCACCTTGCTTGGAGCTCTCAACGGTAACTCTCCCATCGACGACTTTATTAACAATTTCTTTAGCCCCGGCAGAGGTTGTAGACATGCCAAGATCATCCAAATTGGGGGAACTTATATCTCTTCAATCGAGTCCATCTCAATTGGATGTCGACATTCCCTTTCAGGCCACTATGCCGAAATCGCCTACTGGTCTTTTGCTTGGTTTTGCATCTTTGGAAATTTCCGTACCGTCTCCTATTGCTACTTCGAGTCCCACGGATGTGCCATATTTCCTCAAGATTTCTCTTGACTATTTAGAGAGTTTAACGAAGAAAGTGATTGAGGTTGTGTTGGCTGGTCGAGATACTTTTGAAACTTTTAAGCCTATGCTCACGAATAGTTTGAATAACCTAAAATTCGTAGGTGATGTCCCTATCGTTAAGCGTTGCTCGGAAGCCATCTTACGCCTAGAGGCACAGCTAAGTTTCTTGGAGGCCTTAGGTTGTGCTGATATCCAAGCGCAGATTGCGTCGACATTTGAGGATATCCGGGCCGAAGAAGCTAATAAGTATGAAGCAGCTCAGCGTCGTATAGCTTAGAAGGAAGTTCAGGTGGAACATCTGCAGAAGTTGCATGCTGAAAAACAAGCTGAGCTAGCACTCTCAAATACTTCTTTAGAGAATTTACGAGAGAAGATCATTGCCACTGAAGTAGAGTTGGCTAGGTTGAAGGCTCAATTCAAACGAGAAGAAGCTATTGTCACCGAGCTCAATGTCAAAAGCACAACCTCTCTAGTGGATTACCGTACAGAAGTCAGTGCTCTTGAAGAGGCTAAGAAGGAGATTGCTGCCATGCTGTCTAGTGAAGACGAGCTTCGGAAACGGGCTAAGAAGCTGGTTCGAGCTGACCATGAAGAGAAACTTTCTGACATTAAGTCCCAGCTTGCCTCATTCAATTTGATGAATTGATGAGCCTATTTTTGTATTGTTCCTTTGGTAGGAACAACGCTTTCCTTCGAATAAAAGTAGTGCTATTTTTGGTTTTTTATCGTTTCTTTTGCATATCATATTCTAACATGGAACCATGAAATACCATTTTGATATCATAGGAGAGATTGTTTATTCTTCCTATATTATGCCTTTGTTTTAAGTACTGGAAGAAACTTGTAAATATCAGAGGTGTCATATTAACATGGTGAATTTGTGGTCTTGTCACTCTATTGGTGGGAGTCGACAAACTAAAAGTGTTGCAATCGAAGCAACTTTGAAGACCTATCGCTCTATTGACGAGAGTCGATAAGTTAGAAGTGTTGCGATCGGAGCAACTGTGAGGACCTATCGCTCTATTGACGAGAGTCGATAAGTTAGAAGTGTTGCGATCGGAGCAACTCTGAGAACCTATCGCTCTATTGACGAGAGTCGATAAGTTAGAAGTGTTGCGATCGGAGCAACTCTGAGGGCCTATCGTTCTATTGACGAGAGTCGATAAGTTAGAAGTGTTGTGATCGGAGCAACTCTGAGGACCTATCGCTCTATTGACGAGAGTCGATAAGTTAGAAGTGTTGCGATCGGAGCAACTTTGAGGACCTATCGCTCTATTGACGAGAGTCGAAAATTTAGAAGTGTTGCGATCAAAGCAACTTTGAGGACCTATCGCTCTATTGATAAGAGTCGATAAGTTAGAAGTGCTGTGATCGGAGCAACTTTGATGACCTATCGCTCTATTGACGAGAGTTGATAAGTTAGAAGTGCTGCGATCGGAGCAACTCTGAGGACCTATCGCTCTATTGATGAGAGTCGATAAGTTAACTTCGACAAAAGAATTATCATTTCATGACAGAGTGATATAGGCGAAATTCAAACTCCGTGATGATGAAAGTCATCGTAAGCATGATGCTATCTTGACAGGATTTGTCGAGTGGCCGTAGAGATTCAGCATCATATTTTTGAGGACGCAAGGGTTGAGGTACCCCCTGTGTTTGGGCCTTTGAACCCAAGGTTAAGCCTTTATTGAAACTGAGCTGCGTATGTCTGGAATAGCGTTAGGTATTTGAACGCATCTCCAAATCATTGCGTTTGGCTTCGCCTATATCTCTCTTAAACGTAGGGTCTTGTTCTGCGTCTTATCGGAAGTCTAAACGACTATAATGATGATGAAGAGACCACACTTGGCGGGAGTCTCGGAACTCCATATCATCCTCATTGATTGTCTATAAATAGACCTGATTAGTCTTGTCAAGAGCCTCAAATGCTTAAACTCCCTTCTTGAACTCAGAAACGAGTTTCTTCTCGTTAATTCCAAAACCCTTCGACTGTTTCGCATCATCCCCAGCCATGGCCTTCAAGAAAGTCTTCTTGCGAAAGGACAGAGGGGCTGAGCGCGAAGTGTCACCGTCGGGGGACACTCCTGGGTTGACTTCTGGGTCGCCGGCGATGCCACCCCCATCGACGTCCGAGCCTCAAGGTAAGTAAAGTTGATCTGCCCTGTCTAGCATTCTTTTCAATAAGTTTTCTTCAAAATCCCTTAGATGGATTCTGGTTGATGATGACGAATATGATTCGTCTCTTTAATCTTGAGCGTAGAAAGAAACTTCTACATTCTTTGACGAAAATTGTTCGTCTTCTTACTCTCGAACGCAGAAAGAAGTTCCTGAGTTCATTGACAAAACAGAGGGTCGATTCTTCAATCTTGAACATAGAAAGAAGTTTCTGCGTTCATTGATGAAACGAAGGGTCGATTCCTCAATCTTGAGCACAGAAAGAAGTTTCTGCGTTCATTGATGAAACGAAGGGTCGATCCCCTCGTTTCGATAGACTGATTTGATCCTGCTGCATTTGATGCAGAATTAAACCTTATCGTCCTGAAGGCTCATAATGTAATTTTAATTCACTGCGTTCATAATAATTCAACGTGGGCCTAGATCCCTTGCGTTCAGGTTAACCTTGACGCATGTCTGGACCCCTACGTTTGAATTCATCTTTTTTTATTGACTTTGTTTTTATTTGTTTTTGTTGCAAGGTGGGGCTTCTGCTTCTGAGCCCCTCATCTCCCATGATTTGGGCTATGCCCCTTTCATTCCACCCATCTCCGTGATCCTCCCAAACAAGGGTTTCGAACGAGTGACTGAAGAGGCTTCCTATCTAGCACCCGACTGCACTCTCTTCCTCCTTAGGTGCCTGGAGAATCAGGTGAAGCGGGCTTTCTCCATTGTGATGCATGGCTGGGGCTCCTTCCCTGAATTTCAAGCTTCTATCAAGGAGGGGCTGAATAATCTTGCTGAAGTCAACCTCTACCATGCTCGGCGTTGTGCAGAGAGGATCCACCGCTTCTCAGGTGCCGCTCGTTTCCTAGAGGAGCTGAAGCATATAGATTTGAGGCCTAAGATACAATGGGCCATCAGTAATGCTAGGCTGAAGAAGAGGGTTGCTGCCAGAGCCTAAGCTTTTGAGATCTCAGAGAGGAAGGCCATCATCTGGAGCTTGCAGAAACAGCGTCGCCGCGCTAGGGCCAGACATGCTGTGGGGGAGATAACCTAAGACGATTTTGACCTTAGGGATGCTACCCTCCAGGTAAGGGTTCAAGAAGAAAAAGAGGCCATTCAAGCACTGCAACAAGAAGCTTCTGCTGCAGCTGTAGCTTCTGATGTCCAACTCCGCAAGAAGGCTGAAGAAGAGGTGCTGGCGAAGCATGAAAAAGATGTATCTAAAACATAAGATTATCTTTTAAGCTTCTCTTTATTTTAAGCCCTAGCAACCCTTATTTTGATTTTGTAATAACTTTATGCTGTTTTGCAAAACACTTATCCGTCTGTGATGAACTGCTATTATATATTTTTCTTTCCTTGCATTTTCTGTGTCATGATCTCCTAAAATGCTGTGAATTCTTGGTGATGCTACGATCATAACTTTAGATTGGGGACTTTTTTCCGTTGTCGTCAAAAGAATCTCTGGAAATTCACCTGTTGAGTTTAAACTTTTGTGTTTAAATGATTTGAACGCAGGCCCATCTCCTTTAATCAGTCAGAGACGCAGGATTTGTCCTTACGACTAAAGAGATTTAAACACAACTCTGAGACTTAAAATGCAGCTATAAAACTTGCGTTTAGGAAGACTTGACGCATTCCAATTTGTTGGGGATCCTTTCACAGCATTAGATCACTCTGATAATATTTTAGAAATTTTCTTTATTATAATAATTCTCGAAAACTTCAATCGTCAGAGGTGTAATATGAAGGATCGCTGCAATGGCACTCAAACACTAGAAGGGGGGTTGAATAGT
>BQKN01060473.1:39118-80761 GCA_022839385.1 Asparagus kiusianus | reverse complement strand
ATCTGCAGTAAAATATGTTAGATAAACAATGATTTGTTATCATCAAATTACAAGAGATATTGTAACATCAACCATGTTCCCAACATAATGTTAACTTGACGACATACAAGGTAGGAGAAACAATTTACTACTCTTTATTCAAATGAACCCTTTAGTAGGCCACCCCCAGCTAGGTTTACTTGGGGGGGGGGGAGTTGATGAAGAGAGACTTTGTGATCTAGGGTAATATTTCTTGAGAAATTTCCCATTAATTAGCATCATGAGCCTATCGCCTTTCTTATCGATGAGACGGTAGGCTCCACTGGAATAGACTGTCTCTATCACAAAAGGTCCTTCCTATTTGGGATTAAATTTCTCTTTGGTTTTGTGGATCATTACCATGGGTCGCCTGTTGGCCAAAACTAAATCGCCTTTCTTAAAAGTTCGTTCTTTAACCTTTTTGTTATAGGCTTTAGAAATGCGGGCTTGATACAACTCGATCTGCTGTTAAGCTTGAAGTCACTTGTCATCTAAGGCTTCAAGTTCCTGAAGGCGCAACTGATGCTTCTCTTCGTCTGTCATTCCAATCGCGATGGCGACTCTCAGGGAAGGGATCTGAATTTCTAACGGTAGCACAGCTTCGCAACCGTATACCAAAGAAAATGGCGTAGCTTTTGTAGGGGTCCTCACTATAGTGCGGTAGGCCCACAAAAATTCGCCGAGTCTTTCGTCCCAATCACGTCGGTTCTTGGAAACAAACTTTTTGAGAAGCTTCACGATGGTTTTGTTAAATGCTTCTGCAAGACCATTTGCTAGCGGATAATATGTCGTAGATGCGACACTTTGGATTCTAAACTTATCGCAAAATCTTTGAAATCCAAAGCTAATAAATTATGTCCCGTTGTCGTGAATTATCCGCCTCGGGACCCCAAAACGGTAGATTACGTGATGTTTGATGAATTTAATCACATTCGAGGTCTTGACTTCTTTTAGTGGGATTGCCTCTACCCATTTAGAGAAGTAATCGGTTACGACCAAAATGAACCGGTGTCCTTTGGAAGTCAGGGGAGAGATCGGTCCTACAACATCCATACCCCACATCTCAAATGGCCAAGACGCAGTTGTGGGGTGTAGATTCCCTGGTGCTTGATGGATGAAGTCGCCATGAATTTGGCATGCGTGACAACATTTAGCGTAGTCAACTGCATCTGAAAACATTTTTGGCCAATAATAGCCGATTCATCGGAGGCGGTCTCCCAACTTGGCCCCAGGTTGATGAGCTCTGCACATCCCGTCGTGGGCCTCCTTGAGGGCCTCTTTTGCTTCCTTTCGAGAAGGCATCGAAGCAAAACTCCATCGTGTGATTTACGATACAGGGTTTGAGAATTTGTATCATAAAAGAATCGACGGGCCTTTCGTTTGATAGCGGCTGCGTCCTTGAAATTATCGGGCAAAATTCCATACACAACATAGTCGATATACTGGAATCACCAATCCCTGGGTTCAAGATCCATTGTGGTTACACAGACTTCTTCCGTCGTGTCTTGGTTTGAACGATCTTCTGTAGGAAGCTTGGGGTAATATAATTCTCGTCCTGTGATAGGGATTGTTATTTCAACTCCTGGGGGTAGCGCTAATGAAGTTGCCATTGAAGCTAAGGCATCTATATAAGCATTCTGAGCTCGTGGAATATATTCAATAAAGAAACCTTCGAACTTCTCAGCTTGTTTTAGCACCGTGAAGTAGTACGGGATCAGATCCTCATGACGCACTTCATATTCCCCTCGGACTTGATTTACGATGAGCTGAGAGTCACCGTAAGCCTCGAGATACCGAATATTAAGCTCTTCAGCCAATTGCATTCCTAGTAGTAGAGCGTTATACTCGGCTACATTATTGGTACAGGGTTCGATGAGGGAAAATCCCCTTAGGATCACGTGCCTGCTTAGAGAGATAAATACTACTCCTACTCCTGCGGTAATCGCTCCATGAGGATTTGCTCTGGATGCACCGTCAAAGAAAAATTTCCACACTTGCTTAACCTCTCGAGTTACGCAAGCTTCAGCAATCTCGTCGGGCAACTCTTCATATAACTTAGACGTTCCTGGTACCGGGTGATCGGCTAAGAAGTCTGCCAATGCTTGGCCTTTAACAGCCTTCTGGGGCATAAATTATATGTCATATTGTGATAGGAGGATTGCCCATTTTGCTAGCCGGCAATTCAGGGACGACGGTTTTGTCATCAGGACTCTCAAAGGATTTACCTTAGAGATGACATGGATTGTTTGTCTAACCAGGTAGTGTCGCATCTTTTGGACTGCGAATACCAAGGCGAGACATTCTTTCTTGACCGGATTATACCGGTGTTCGGCTCCCATCATGGTCCTGCTTAAGTAATAGATGGTTTGCTCTTGGTCTTGATCGTCATTCTGAGCTAATAAAGCTCCGAGAGAATGGTCCATGGCCCTCACGTATAACAGGAATGGTTTTCCCGATACTGGGGCTACGAGAACCGGCGGTTGAGTGGGATATCCCTTAATCTCTTCAAATGCTCTTTGGCAGTCTCCATCCCAAACGAATGATATTCCCTTTTTCATGAGCTTAGAGAAAGGTTAGCATCGTCCGGAGAGATTAGATATAAATCTCTGGATGTAAGCCAATCTGCCTTGCAAACCTCTGAGTTCCTTGAGATTCTTCGGAGGTGGAATGTCTCGGATAGCATGAATTTTTTCTGGATTGAGAGAGATTCCCTTGGATGTGACTATAAATCCCAGGAATTTTTCGCTCGATACCCGAAGGATTTGTCGGGTTCATCTTCAGCTGATGTGTTCGCATGATATCGAACATTGTCTTCAGGTCTGTGAGCTGATCACCTTTATGTTGGCTTTTCACTGCTATGTCATCAACGTAGCATTCAATCTTTTTGCATAGATGTTCGTGAAAGATGGCATTCATTGCACGTTGATAAGTTACACCTGCATTTTTCAGGCCGAAGGGCATCACTGTATAGCAATATACCCCCAGTGGAGTTCTGAACGCAGTATGCTTTTCGTCTTCAGGATACATCTTAATTTGATTGTACCCGAAGAATCCATCCATGAAAGACATCTGTTCATATCCGTAGGTATTGTCAATAATGACATCAGTGATGGGAAGAGGAAACTCATCTTTTGGGCAGGCTGCATTAAGGTCACGAAAGTTGATACATATCCGGACCTTACCATTCTTCTTGGGAACTGAGACAATGTTGGCTACCCAGTCCGGGTGTTGTTCCTCTCTAACAAAGCCCGAGCCTATAAGCTTTTTAACCTCTGACTCAATTGCTTCCATGATCTCTGGACGAAACCTGCGTTGTTATTGTTTAACGGGTTTCGCGTCCAGATCTATGTTAAGACGATGCATGGCTACTTTTGGGTCCAGGCCAGGCATATCTTCGTAATTCCAAGCGAAGACATCTATATATTCCTGGATGAGAGATATAAGGTCTTCTTTCTTAAATGGTGATAGACTCTCACTTATGAACATTGGTTTAGGGTTAGATTCATCTCCCATGTTAACTTGGATCACTTTATCTTCGGTAGACGGTTCGTGTTGTTCGAAATGCATATCCCACAATATGTTAAGGCGTTTGATCCACGGTCATTAATTGATTCGATCAATTCTTCGTCACCACCTGCGTCTTCATCTGGATGACTAGTTGAAACCATGTTTACGGTCGAGCTTTTAAATAAGGGTCCGACGCTGATATCGGATTCCCATGATGAAGTTCCGGACGAGTGATCCTAACACAGACAGTTACCGGTTTCATTTTCTGAAAGGGAGGGAGTTGTAACGCCTCTTCCGGTTTTTTGATAATAGTCCGGAGGTTTTCCTTCGGGGGTTAGGGACATCCGAATTGGTGTTCGTCTTTTTTTCCTAAAGTTTAAACCTTGTTTTTTGTTAAAGTTGTATCCCATTCATTTTATCAGATGTATAGAATTGGGTTCATGGTAATGGAATTGCAGAATTCCATTAACTTCTTTTGAACTTCCTCGTTTGAGTAGTTCAGGTTTAACTTTACCGAAATGAATCGATTTCTGCCCTTTCTTTTTGGGTGGGACTTTAAAGAAAGCCTTCTGAGCATCTTCTACTTCTTCATCTGAAGTGAAGGATGACTTAATAGGCAATATTAGTGATGCATCAGCGCATAATGCGTGCCATAAGCCGGTACATGTCTCAGTATCATTCTGTATTTGTTTAGTTTTAGAGGATCCATCAGACAAGTACGCCAAAATAAAATCTTCATTAATGCACCACTCGCCCTCACTCGGTACATTATTATTGTTCTCAACTGGACCCATTACATTGAAGTTTAACTCCCATGGACAATCCCCTTCATGGTCTGGCTCGACATCGGCTTCATTACCGCTGTCAACATCTTCTTTCTCCCGTAATTCTGAGTAGAAGACCGAGTCTGTGTGGAAGTTTTCCTCTCCTCTGAAAGGGTATTTTTCCGCAATCAGGGTTCAAACTTTTCCTTCATCATTGGCATACTTCATAACCTGATATAGGGTGGATGGGACAATACGATTTGCATGAATCCATGATCGTCCTAACAATAGATTGTAGGACATGTCCGCATCTATGATGTAACAAGTCACTTCGGACTTGAGATCTCTGATTGGGCATCTGAGTTTGATCTTCCCTAGGGGCCGAGTGCTGTTAGCGTTGAATCCGAAGATGGTAGTCTGAGTGGCGTTCAGTCGATGCATGGGAATCCCTAAAACCTGCATGACCCTGTAAGGCATGATGCTGAGTGCTGAGCCCGGGTCGACTTGAACACGGCTGATTTTTGATGACCCGATGTACCCTGTATAGTACAAGGGTCTGTGATGTTTGTGCTTCACTTGCATATCTTCCTGAGTGAATGATATGCACGGTAGGCTTCTTGCTGCTTGCAGACATTACAGGCAAGATTGGTCTTCAGAAGCTTCGGAAATCGGAGAGACTTGAGTAATAAAACTCTCTGTATTCTTTAATGCCTCAATTAGAGCTTCCTTGGTGGTTTTGGACAACCTCAGGAGTTCGTATAGGGTAATCTTAGCCGGTATGTTGGCCAGCTGTGCCATGACATTGAATTGGAAGGGAGCGCTTGATTCTCCGGGTTCTTGGAGAAGATTTTTGTTGAACCAGATCTCTTTTTGTTTCCCTTTATCAATTGGCTTCTTTGGGACAGAACCCCCAGCGTCTTGGGGGTATTCTTCAGCTTCTTGAGCATTCTGGTCGTAGTCCCTAAGATAAGATTTTCCTGACCGAGTGCCAGTGTTGCCCCCTGGGTATGCCGCTAAGGCAGTCCTCTCTTCTTCTGAGTCGGTAAGAGGTTTGAGATGATCATCATTCTCATTAATAGAGGGGATAATCATGTTGGATGACTTAGCCTTGCCTCCTTTCTTTTTGGACGTGGTTTTCGTCCATTGTTGATCTTCAACTAGATCGGGATGGACCCACATGATCTCCCCTTTTGAGGTAGTAAGGGGCACCAACCCCCTGTCTTTCTGGCTATGTAAGTCAATGTTTTTCAGGTGCATTTCCCCTTTGCGGATGGGAATGACGCCATCTGTAGCAGCCAACGGGGGAAATCACCAAACCGGATCGCTATCAAGTTAGTGGATACAGTCTTCTGCTCCGGCTTCAAGGTAAGCACGTTAGCATTCACCAGGTTTTGTAGAATATCCTTGAAGACATAGCATTTTCTAGTAGGGTGACCCAGGAACCTGTGATAACGGCAGTAATTGGGGTCATCGACTTTTCCTGCCTCATCCGGTTTCCTGATTTCGGGGAGCTGTAGCTTATTGTTCTTTTGAAGTAATTGGAACAGGGTGTCCACATGCTCTTCTTTGAACGAATATTGCTTGGGTGCCCTTGGCGGATTCCGCGCCTTGCCTTGCTTAGCCGGTGATGCCCGTGTATTAGTATCGGCAGCCAGAGTCTCCTTCCCCTTGGATCGAGGAGTATTATGTTGGTTGCGCTGTTGCTGCGGCTTAGGTTGGGGAATTTCTTCAGCCTTGATGCGAGCAACGATTTCTTCGTCCTGTTCACCTTGCGAAACCAGCTGTCTCCAATAACGAAATTCCGCAACCCCCATCTGAGCAAGGAGCTGGGTCTGCAAGTTGTGCCTACAAGTTTTAACCAAAGTTGATTGAGGCATACCTGATGGGCATCACAGTGCCATGCTACGGAATCTTTCCATATAAGTCTTGATAGATTCTCCCTTCCTTTTGCTTAGTGACGAGAAGAGTAGGGACTGAGACTTCTGTGTCATCCTCGAAGAACGTGGCTAAGAAAAGCCTTTCTAGATCTACCCATTTCTGGATGGATCCGGCAGGCAGTTTCATAAACCACTCAAAAGCGACACTCTTGAGGGTACCAATGAATAGTCGGGTCAGGATGGCGTCGTTTTCCACTACGTCTCCAGTCTGAGACTTGAAGTAGTAGATGTGCTGATTGGGTGACCCTGTACCATCGAAAAGTTGTAGAGTTGGAGCTTTAAACTTCGGTGGATAGGGGGTTGTGTCCTATTTAGCAGGGTAAGGTCGTACTACTCCTTCCTCACGAAGCTCGCTTCTGTTGGCTATTGCGTTAAGGCGGGCTTTCAGCTCATCCACTTTAGCTGACTGAGGATTCGGTTCTCTTTCCATCTCCCTCTCGTTTTCAGAAGAAGACTCTAGATTGTGAGTTTCATGTTCCGAGTTCTCAGGCACTTTCTGCTTTCCTTTAGAGATTGTCCTCCGGGAGGACTCCGGTCTTTGACCTTTTTCAGCAATGAGTTAGGCCAGCATATCCTTCATTTGGAGGAGTGTCTCCTGTTGCGCTTGGAGCATAACATGGTGTTCGTCAACTCTTTTAGCTAAGTCCTCGGGGTTCCCAGTCATATAAACAGAAACCTCTTGTGCCACGACGGAGCTTGAAGATTGAGATTCGGCAATTGCCGAATATTCATCATCTGAAGCGATCCCCTTGGCTAACTTTTGATAATCAACCGAGCGAATAGCTCCTGTCCGGGTTTGAGTGTGGCGATATACCCCTTCGAACTCGTCACAAATTTCCCGAACAGTTGGGGAATGACTTCGTTGTGCTTCATCGGCACCGGGATTTGAAGCCTTCCCTCTGCCTATCATATTTATAGTGACTTCAGGGTATTCAGTTTCGGCTATTTTCTTTTTGTGACGTCGTTGTCGCTTAGCAGGCCTAACAACATTTGTCAATCTGTTGAACACCAATTACCTAGGTGTAGGTGAGCAACAGTAGCACTCTGAGAGGACTGCGAAAATAAGCCGCTCACATTGACATGAATGAGCTACTTGCTGCGTTAGTCTGCCTCTAGACAATAATTACCACAAATCAGACACCTAGGAGGAATCTCTTTCCTCGTGCGAGGACGAAGATGGCACCCCCTACCCTTGAGTGGGTGGGATTGGTCCCTGTCGAACTTGAACTTTAAATCCATGTTGATCCCCGTGAACTTGAGGGACCACATCGTGTTCCTGAGAAGAAACACGAGGGTCGCGTTTGGATTTGTAAACATTAGGTCGAGGCCTACGTTTAAATGATGAAACAGACCTCTGAGGGTCATAATTTGGTTGAACGCACCCCTGAGGGTTGTGTTTGGTTGGTGAAACAGACCTTTGAGGGTCATATTTCGCTTGAACGCACATGTGAGGTGTGCGTTTATCTTTGCCAGCGCCCTCCTGAGGGTCACGTTTTGGAGGAACAACGCACCGCTGAGGGTCGCGTTTCAGCTATATTACGTGAGGCTCATAATTAGGCTCATTGCCACGAAGTGTGCGTTCTGGAGTGCAAACGCCGTGTTCGGGCAGAGTCTCAAAAACGCGATTCTCGCGTTGGGCAAGAGATCAGATTTTTCGAAGATGCGCTCGTCGTATGGATCTTCTCCGTCTTCAAGCGGTATTCTTCTTGGCTTGTTTCAAAGCCTTTGCAGCAACATCATTGGCGTTTATAGAGTTCGCCTCTTCTATAGGCCGCTTGTGGCACGTAGCATGTTGCGTTGATGTAGACGTGGATCGTTCAACTCGTTGGACGAGTTCAGCAGAGGCTAAGCCTACTCCTTTGGAGGAGGGGCCGTTTGATGAATTCTGGCCAAAGGAGAGGGCTTTCTTTGGCATTTCAGCAACAGGTTTGATCTCTTTGGAGATTTTTCGGATGTTGCACCTATCCTTGGGGCTAAGCGATCCAGAGGAAAGAGCTTCCTCGTACTTGGCTTGATCAAACTCTACAACAAGAGTTTCGACGGTTGTTCCAATAAGATGAACGTCGGATTGCGCAACCACTTCGTCGTCAGAGAAGCTAGTCCCCAGCGGAGTCGCCATCTTTTGTTTGGTGGAAAATTTGAAGTAAGTAAAATGAAAAAAATTTGATTTGTATTTTCTCGATTTCAATTACAATTGAATTTCCTGTTACAAAAGAGAAAAGAATGGTCTGAATTCTCTCTTTTGTTTAAAACTGGGTTCTTCTTGGTAGCGATGGAGTGCCTCCTTCGAATGTTTGCGTTGAATTTGCTCTCCATTGACGATCCGAATGTTTCAACTCACTGGAGCAAGTGACTTATGTGATGAGTTGGATTGAGAACTCATAGCGAGTTTTATAACTCAGAATGAGTTAGAATTCTGTTAAACAGAATTGTTGAAACAGAATGATCGGTTAATATGCCAAGTATTTGAATTCTTGAATGCCGAGAAATGCTTCAAGATCTTCTTATCGTTCAGAATCTCCCTTTTTGCTGACTCTGTGGGTGATCCAATCTCCAAAGATCCGATCCTCTTTCCAGATCCTCGAAATCCGATCCCAAACTCTGTTGAGTTTTCTGATATTTATAGGGTATTTAGGGTGTAACTGTCCCAATAATCCGTGCCTATATGAGGGTTTAGTCGCCCTATTAATCGGGTGTAACAACCCACGTCAACCACTCCCCAAATCGTGGGTGAAGAGCAGTTGCAGGATTGCTGTAATTACGTTTGAACAGGTCAAACGCAAGTCTTGCGTTGTTGGGCATGAAACTGCGTATGCGTCAGCGTCTGAGCTTGAGTTGCGTCCGTGGTTGAATTGGTACCGCGTTTGTGCTGCATTTGTGTTGCGTCTGTGCTGTGTTTAGCGGTTGAAAACACTGCGTATATGCTGCGTTTGAGCTGCGTTGACAGCTGAAGATGTAGTGATTGTGTTGCTTTGACTTTGGAACGTAATTACTTGTATCTCAATCTCTGGGATGCAGGGATGAGTTCCGCAACTCGATTTGAAGAAATTGTTGCATTGTAATCCCTTCTTAGTTGACATGAAAGTCGTCTGATTGTAACCTTCTTAGTCAAAAACTGTTGGTTGAAGTCTGACAGTGGTCAGCTATCTATTGTGATTTTTAGACAGCCTACACCATTTTCAATGCCAAAGTTTAAATTCTTATCATTCTAGGAAGATCGTTCTTAGCAACTTTCAATACTCTGATTAACTATAAAACTGATAAAAGAAAGATGCCTTTAGAAACATGACTATTGATATTAACATTTTCAATCTAGAAAACCAGCCAACTGATCCATCAAATCAACTCATAAAAGTAAACTACATCCAGGAAATATCAAGGGAACAGTTAGAAGAGGAGGGTGAGTTAGATTATACTGACTTAAGTTTTGAGGAGATCAATAATAAAAAAAAATTAGGCTTTTTGATTAAAAAATTAAATTTCTAGCAAAGATGGACCTCATCAAGTCTCAATCATGAATCCCAATCTAGAGGAGATTTTCAATACTGAGATTGTGTTCTTTGAGGAGTTAGAATAATATTCTAATATTTAGTCCAATTCTAAATCCAACATTTAATTGGTGGAAATGTGTATCAATGACATACATAATGATTTTGGTTAGACTGATTACTCCTTATCAACCTACCATAACATGTTGCAAGAATTATTGAAAACCCCAGAGAGAACAAAATTCAAGTATATAAGAGAGTTCAACAAAAATGAAAAAAATAAAGAAAACAGATTTTTGGCTACATCTTCCTCATACAAATGGTAATTGTAGATTTTTATTATTTTTATTATTTTATTATATTATCATTGTTCTAGGTTGACCTAATAAATGTAAGTATTGCATCTCCTATCTACTTTACTTTGTGCATCATATGGTTTGTATTGAGGGATATACAAAATTTAGATGTGGGGTGAGGACTAGTCATATTTTCTCTCTATTTTATTTTTTATTTTCTATCTTTTCTTGCCTTAAAAAATATCACTTGCTAACTTAATAAAGTTAATTAATAATTGATTTAGTTGATGAATTCTAAACTCTCGAGTTATTAGTTAGTCTTATACTCAAGTTAGCCCTTTTATGATAACTCTAAATAAATTTATGCATCATATCATTCGAGTCGTCCTTCCCATAGTATGGTTGATTAGGTACTTAAGGTGGGACATGTGTCGGTTCCTCATTGAGAGTTAATATTTAGCTATTTGTATGATATAGTAGAAATGATTTTTAAAATAGTATTCTTTATCCTACCTCTAACTTAGGAATTTATTTAAAGTAATGAAAATTTTCCATGTTTAACTAAGAGTGGATAACATATTCTCAAAGTCCTCTTGTTCTAAAATTTTTCTTTGTGTGTGTGTGTGTACGCGTGTGTATTCTTGAAAAATAAAATGATTAAGAGAATTGAGAATTGTTTAAAACAAAGAGTTAAATATGTTCCTTTTAGAATTTGGAATAAATTTCTAAGTTAGACTTGGTTTTGTATAATTATAATGAAAAGATTTTCTAAAAACTTTAATTTGGAGTTATGCATAATAATATTTTTTAAGTATAAACTAACTCTAATTAGATTGATTAAAGATCTCAAATGAGTTAATTATAAATTAGCTTCTTTAAGAGCAAGTTGACTGAATTTTGTGGGTATATTCATTGTAAACCTTCACGATATTATAACTCATCCTCTAGAATAACTTAGGGGTTTAAAGCTTGTTGTATGTACTATATATAACCGTGATTCCTATAAAAATGAGTTAGAATTTTTCTTTTCTTCATTCACTAGAAGACTACCAAAAATTTTGTTGTAAGGATATTTAATTATCATATTTTATTACACTTTTATATTCTTATTATCTATTCTATTTTGGATAAAATATATGTTAATAAAGTGTGTTTATCTTAATTTGTAGGTAATAAAAGATTAATGAGTGAGAGACCAAACGAGCCAAATTCTCTCAAATTTTAACCTTTTATTAAAGCCCAACATTGAGCCAAGAAGTCCAAAATCACATAAAGGTAGAGTCAACAAAGTCAATAAAGTTTGTTACAATTTTGTTACAAACCAATCCCATTGATTAGATTGTAAAAAAATCCAATCATTACTTAATTTTTATTTTCTTGGAGCTTAAGAATGATTCAACGGCTCTTATTGGTTTCAGTAGGCTATAAATAGGGGTAAAGAGTGATGGTTTTGGTATGAAAATTTTTATAAAAGCTTTATTTTGGAGAGGAAAGTTATTCTTAATTGAGAAGATCTTTAAAAAATTATAAACTTTTTGTTCATAATAAATAAAAATTTCTTCCTCCTGTTTAATTTTTTTTTCTTCTTCTTTGATAATAAAGATGAAGATGAAGATTTTCCTTCAAAGGGAAAACACTTTGCAATGTAAGTTTTTATTTTTTTTATTTTCTTATTTTATAATTATATGTTTGATTATTTTATTTTCTTATTTTTATTTCATGTTTGGTAGATTAGACTTATTTCATGCTTGTAGTGTAATTATTCTTCATACTTTGTAGAGTAGATTTATTTCCTTACTTTTTTATGCTTTTATTTTCTACTTGATTACATCAACAACCATATCCGATTACATGAACCAAGACTTTCCCATCCCAACTCTTCTGGTTTATTTTCTAAGTCAACCAATATGACCTACAATAGATCTCTGGTCCACCTCCTAAATTTGGTCAACACACACACACATGTCACTAAGTCTTGTTACTTGATTTTCCTTTTCTAGGTTTTATTTTGTTGATGTTTCTCTTCTTCCTACTACCTTCCCTTTTCTTATTTCGATTTCGTTTCACTTAGTTTCATCTTTGTTTTCCTTTTATTTGTATCATCCTTCTCTCTTTCTTCCTTCTTGTTTTATTTGTTTATTTTTGTGATAAGTCTCTATCTACATCTCTACACTTTCACTTTCATTTTTTTATCCACTCTTTTTTGGACCAAATTTAGAATTTTCAAACACACATCTTTCTCGTGGGTTCGACATCTATACTATAGTATAACTTAATAGTTGTGTACTTATAACTTTGTATTATTTATCTTCTATCATAAATGACCCATGTAAATTTGAAGCAAACCCCTCAAAAAAATTTAAAAATTGTACATAATCGCTTAAAAGTGGTAGAAAATCCCCTAGAAATTTTCAAGAATTCAAATTGACCTCCAAAAAGAAAACCCCCGCCCCAAAAAAGTTTCAAAATTTTCATATAACTTTCTAAAAGCTGCAGAACCTCCTGCCCCTCATCCCACACACACGAAAAAAGTTTTAAAAAAATTCAAATAATCATTTGAAAATTTGCATAAAACTTCTAGACAGAAGAAGAGGGAAGGAGTAGCTTTTTTACTTAAATGTGATGGTTAATACAAATGAGTAAGAAAATGAGGAGGTGACATGCCATTAAATGAAAATAGAATGGGGATAAATAAGCAGTTTTCTCTCTCCGTTGATGTGACACCTAAAGGGGATAAAAGCACATTTGTTTTTTTTTTGGGTTTGGGGGGTTAGGAGGTGGGGGTAAGCACATGCTGACTGAGTCTTGATTCTTAGGGCCGAGTCCTATTCCTTTTTAGATATTGAGGTCTTTTTGTAGCATTTCCTTGAATAATAGGTTTTTATTTATTATTTCTAAAAAATAGTTTGCTAATTATTTGTGGTTTGTATGAATTTTTAATTCTTATAAAATGTAATTTATACCTTTGTATTCCTGTAATAATGTTGAACCAAAGAAAATACTAGAAATCACAAAGGATGTATAACCTTATAAACTTGAAATTCTTCACGATATTAGGTGTTCTAAAAAATATTTGGCATTTCAGACAACCACCCTATAAATTTAGATCATAATTAGTTTCCCAAAATAATATATTTGTAGCATATTAGCGGGTACTACTTGATAACAGCGTCGGATTCACGCGACGCTCCCGAGACAACAGACATGTGGCTACGAGATCTCGACGCGTGTCCCTTGTGGAGAATCAGATCGGGACACGTGTCTCTGAAGACACGGGATCTGATCTTATTACAGCTATTTAAAACTTCGCGCGAGCACCTACGACGCTCAAAACCTCTCCGATTACTCTCGCGCCCCGCCGCCTCCCCCCCATTAACCTCCTAATCTCCAGTCAAAACCTAATCTTTTCGGTTTCTACATTCTAGGGTTTGGTTCGATCCAGCTCTATGGAGTTCGAACGGGCGACTGGTTATGGCATCAAGCCAATACACCAGCGTTTGGGCCCTCTTCCCTCCGCCGTCGGCCGCCGTCACAACAAAGTCTGCATCTATTGGGAGGCTGGCCGCTGCAATCGCCGCAATTGCCCTTACCTCCATGGAGAGCTCCCTCGATCTCTCGATGTCGCCTCCAAGAAGAGGGCTTTCGTCTGGAGAAACCCTAAGACCGCCGGCAAAAGGGATTCTGATCTCCCCAGACTGGACGCGGACAAGGATCAGACCACGTCGCAGGTTAATAAGCTGTGCAAAGATTTCATTGTCGGATCAAGCTGTGGTCTCGGCGACGAGTGCAAGTTGTTGCATTCTTGGTTCACCGGTGACAGCTTCTCTCTGCTTACAGCTCTGCTGTGCCACCAAAAGGTGAAATCTTTTGTTCCTTTTCCTCTAAATTTCCTTTTCTAGCACTTGTTTTACCTTCTCTATGTTTAGCGAGATCTTTTTCATGTTTCTTTTTAATCAAATTTTCGATTTTATTTCTTTGTTTTTAGCCTCTTAAGACTTAAAAAAATGTTGGGACCTTTTCCTCTTTGTTTTCTGAAATTCTCATTCTTGTTAAGAGTTGAAGGATGGGTCGTTTCTCATTCTTTTTCTGAAATTTTCGGTCTTGGTCGATATTTTCTTGTAAAGGTTCAAAGACCAGATCTTTCTCTTTCTGTTTTTTTTTTCCTAAATTTCCAAATTCGGTTCCGTTTAGTTTAAAGATCTGTTGTGCGTTGATCTTTGCAGGTTATTACTGGAATCGTGTTGCCATGGGGTTCTGATAAGCTCTACACTGGGAGCCAAGATAACACTGTTCGAATTTGGGATTGCCATAGTGGCCGATGTGTTCATACTGTTAATTTGGAAAGCGAGGTTGGCTGCATGATCAGCGAGGGTCCATGGATTTTTGTCGGCATTAACAATGCTGTCAGAGCTTGGAATACGAAGACATTCACTGATCTAACCCTCAAAGCCGCGGATGGTAAATCCCCCGTCGGACGAGTGTATGCATTGGCATTTGACAATGAAAGTTTATTCGCCGCAACTCAGGACGGATGCATACTGGCTTGGAAGCTCAATGACCAAGAAAACAGCTTCGAACCGGCAGCTCCTCTCAAGGGCCATCAACGCTCTGTGGTCTCGTTAGTCATCAGAGCTGGAAGGCTTTACTCCGGTTGTATGGATGGCACCATAAGGGTCTGGGATCTTACTACATTGCGGTGCATCGACACCCTCACTGGCCATTCATCGGTCGTTATGTCTCTCTTATACTGGGATAATTATCTTTTGTCTTGCTCCTTGGATGGAACGGTGAAGGTTTGGGCTGCCGGTGACAGCGGCAAGATGGAAGTTGTGTACACCCACCGTGAAGATCATGGAGTCCTTCAATTATATGGGGTGAATGATGCGCAAGATAAGCCAGTGCTGTTATGCGCTCGCAATGATGATACAGTTAGTCTTTATGATCTCCCGTCGTTCAGCGAGAGGGGGAGGATTTTCTCCGAGCAGGGAGTTAGAGCCATTGCTAGAGGTCCTGATGGGTTGTTTTTCACTGGGGATGCTTCGGGGAAGCTTAGAGTATGGAAGTGGGCTGCAAAGGATGTGACGGTGGCGGCTTCGCACCGATGACAATATGTTTATGTGTTCATGGAAACGTGTATGTCGATTCTTTCTCCTGTGTAATCTCTGAAAAGGTTGATCCTGTGTCTCATTTTGAAGAGAGAGACACTGTACTTCTGATGTTTGCTGATCAATCGAAATATCTATTTTTTTTTATTTTTTTTATGATTTTGTGTCCCATTTTATACTTGCTGTTGTCAATTCTGAAGTATGCAGTAAATCACCTTCTGTGCAAATTGTGTTGTTCTAGTAGAAATCGAAATGCAAAATGAGCAGATTAGTCTTATACCATTTCCAAACTTGTTGTGACTTCTGCACTGAAGCAGGTTAGGGGAGCGATAGTCTCGTATCAATTCAAAACTTCAGCCTTCGTCTCTGGCAACGAACTAGATTTCTCTCTCAAGTACCTTCGATCTGACTTGAGAATTGATCATTTCTTGCGAAAATGGAAAGGTAAATAAGAAGGTCAATGAACAGATATGTCGCTGATGTTGAGAAAGTCGAGGTTGTGTGGATAGCCTTCTCACCTACCCCTGCTACAGTATTCAGCTACCCACAAATAGTGTTCACCTATCCCCTCACCGACCCTATGAGAAAACTTATAAATATCCCCCTAAGGTTGAAGGTTAGGAATCTGATTTTTTTATACATATTTGATTTGTTTGGTCTCTATAGGTTTCTTTCTTAGTCACATGCATGCGTTTCTAAATTGATTTGAATAGAATTTTTTTAAGTGTTGCTTCTTCTTTTCTTATTTTATATATACCCTACTTTTTTTTATCTATATGTGCGTACATATAGCTTATACCAATGATTTAGAGCATAGAGATTATTAAAAACTAGATAATTAAACATGAGTTTTTTTTTCAAATAGTTTGAAACTTAACAAAAAGTCAAACTAAGGGAGTGGATGACTTTTTATTCCAATAGTTCAAATTCAAAATTAGATAGATTAAGTACCAGCCTCTCTTTACAATATTTCTCATTATTTGTTATGTTCTAAGATAAAGAGGAAAAAAAAAAGTCAACTTGCCAAATGGGTGTGTAGATAGTTTTTATTTTAAAATTTTAAATATAAAAATAGATACTTTAACCATCAAACTCTCCTTTATAATGTGCATCATTTTTGTAATATTTAAAATTAAAAAAGAATATAAAAAAGTTGGCATTCGTTGTGTGATCACAACATTAGAAATGTCTCTTATGGAGATTTTGTCTCCCAGCAAGGCAATCTTACAATAATTTTTATTATCAGAAAAAAAAACTTTTAAGATCTGGTATGAACTAAGTATGATTTTCAGTTGATTCATGTTGAGATATTTTCATTTATTTTCGGATATCAGATATATTTCAGATTGTTCACTTGAGACATGATTTCATTTATGAGATATATTTTTCTACATCATGTCTATAGTATTTATTTCCCTTATTTTGCATGTTTCGTACCTGCACTTATATTTAATTCCACTAGAGGATATTACTGTGATTGGTGAAACATGTTTATGCACAGTGTGGGTGTATAACAGGTTTGACATCTCTGGATTCACCTTGGATTGCAACCATGTGTAAAACTAGGTGATACGGATGTATCTTCTCTTCGGAACTTAGTGATCCTCATGGGAGCTTGATGATAGATGATTCTCATGGTAGCTTGAGAATAGAGGTGTAAAACAGCACAGTGAAATGCAGGTTGAAGCGTGGAACGAGACGACGAATCGAAAAATCGAAGCATCCAGTTTTCAGCCCGTGAGTCGACTCATAACAATCGTGAGTCGACTCATAACAATCATGAGTCAACTCATCAGCTTGAGTCAACTCATGCCTGTCATAAGTCAACTCATGAAACTCAGCCGTTTATCACCAGTCTCTGACGAGTCGACTCATCTCAGTCATGAGTCGACTCATTGTTGGTTTTGTGTTTTGTCCAGTTTCGGACGAGTCGACTCATCTCAGTCATGAGTCGACTCATCGAAGGTTTCCTGGTTCGTTTGGGTTTCTGTTTGCACGAATTACTGTTGGGTTTGGGTTTGATTATTTACCACTTTGTCATCCATATTGTTACACCTATATAAGGGATTGTTTAGGGTTTCTAATCAAGCAGATGTAATCAAAGTGAGATTCTAATCAAGAGAGATTAGGGTTTAGAGATAATTGAGAGCTTGTTCTCGATTCTAGTGAGATTGTGAAAGAGGGATTGTAATCTTTTCATACTCATAATCTAGAGAGGGTATTTTTCTTCGTCACATATTGAATTGTTCTTGTGTTTCTGTCTTCCTCTTCTCAACCAACCTTTGATAATTTTGCGATCAAAGGTGCTCGCATGGCAACTCGTATCTGATGGACCCTAGGAGGGTGATTAGGGTCTTATGCTAATCTAATCCGATTTTATGCCAATTAAAACTAATTAACAAGTTATCCTAGCAAGTATGAAATATAACAAAATATGTGAGCTAGGATAAGTGATATACACAAGGGTAAACAAACTAAGGGTAATAGAAACACAAATCAATATAAACAAGATAGTGGATGAAATATAAGAAGTAGCATTAATCAAATTGACCTTTTCAAGTAATGAGTAATAGACAATAGCGAATAGAATGAGATAAGCAATGAGCACAAATAATACGCTAAGGCAAAACTCAAACACACAATATGATCACGGAGTTCGGATCTTCCGTCCTACGTCTCCGCTCCCCACTCCCGAGGAGAAATCCACTATCACACACGGGTTTTCTACGCTCACCCGAATAACATTTACACCTCACAATGTCAGTTTTTAACGTTCACCGATCAATGTTCACAATCACACACAGTGTTAGTTTTCAACGCTCACCGATCAACGTTCACTCCTCACACTCGGTTTTCTAGTTCACCGAAAACTTCTCAACAACACACTCGGTTTTCTAGTTCACCGAAGGGGGCATTCTGTGTATGGTCCTGACTCGATCGTAATACAAGAAGCTAGGCGAGATCCTTATTTCATTGGAAGGAGTCCAGGTTTTAAGGAAGAAGATGGCTGAAGGAGACAATTCAATGAGGATTGATGCATTAGAGAAGCAGATCGAGACGATAGGGTCTACTCTCACATAACTCGTCAGTCTTATCCATAGAGGTGATAAATAAGGTGAATCTTCTTCAAAGTCTAAGAAGAAAATTGTGGAGTTTGATGTGAAGAGAGTGGATTCAGATCCCTACGAGGAGGAGGAGACCGTTAAGGCTGCGTTGCATCAAGGGGGGTAAGAATTCTTATAAGAACCTAAAGATTAACTTCAAGGTAGAGATTCTTGTTTATGATGGGAGTATCAATGTGGAGAAACTCGATGATTGGATCGAACGTATGGAGATGTATTTCACTCTATACGGATATTCGTCCAAGGAGAAGATTGTGATTGCAACTTTGAAGCTTTCAGGGCACGCGTTGACGTGGTGAAAATCCTACTGCAAGCAGGAGAAGAAGGCGGTGTCGTAGAACAAGTTCAAGGAGTTACTGAGGAAGCAGTTCTACCCGGTGAGATTCCTTGAAGAGTGTTGGTACAAGTGGTATGACTTGCGTCAAAGAGTCAATCAAACCATTCAAGAATACACCACGGAGTTCTAGCAGCAGGCGATGATCCTCAACATTGTGATAGAGGAATATTCTGTATTTATGAAGTATATGACGGGATTGAACGATTATATTCGGAAGGAGATAAAGTTATTCACGATCGAGACTATTGCAGAGGCAAGCGTGAGGCTATTGCCATTGAGGGCAAGCAAAAGAAGGGCAACGAGACTAAGCGAGACTCCAAACAGATGGGAGGCGAGTCTAGTGGTTCCAAACTTAAGGAGGAGAAGAATGGTAATTCAGGAAAAGCAGGACTGATTTGTAGTCACTGCAAGAAGACAGGGCATGTTGCTGATCGGTGCTGGGGGAAGTATCCTCAACTCAAGCCAAGAGGATTGAAGAAGAAGGGGGGGGGGGAAAGGCATATGCGATAGCTCAAGGTCCGAAGGAAGTCCCGGGGATGACATAGCCCAACAGCAGTCTCAACCTATGGCGTAGAGACAGGCCATGAAGGACGACAGTGACCCGAGAGAATAACTCTTTGTGCTTAAGTTGCAAGTGAAGACCAGTTTGGTTGATACCATAGTTGATCCGGGTAGCGAGAAGAATTTGATATCCGAGGCATTGGTTCAGAAGCTGGGTCTGAAGATGGTCAAGCATCAGAAGCCCTATCCATTGGGGTAGATTCAGAAGGATGAGAGATTGAATATAGTTGATCAATACACTGTCAGATTTGCACTCCATGAGTCGTATATTGACGAGGTCACGTGCGACGTAGTTCCATGAGATGTTTGTCAGATTATACTGAGCAATCCGTACTTATAGGATAGATATGCGATCTACGAGAGGCGGGCTCAAAAGTATACATTCACCAAAGGTGGTGAAAAGTTCATATTTCGTTCGGCGTCTCTTCCGAGGGAGACAAGCTTAGGGATGGCGACGCGAGCGAAGAGGCTAGTGAATGCAAGCAAGAAGTTTGTCTCGCTGTGCATTAGACTTCTAGAAAAGCCATCGAAAGAGGATTGCATGTTGGAGCGAAAGACGACTACGACAAGGCAAGAAGTGAAGGAGTCGTTTCCAGTTGTACGTCGCTATCAAGTTCCTAGCAAGGCCAGGTGGTGCAGAAAAGATAGAGAAGCTCGAGAGTTTTCTCAGCTGAAGTTCTAACTTGAACAGGACTTCAAGTTCCTAAAGAGGGGCCTATGATATGGGTGTATCTTCTCTTCGGAACTTAGTGATCCTCATGGGAGCTTGAGGATAGATGATTCTCATGGTAGCTTAAGAATAGAGGTGTAAAATAGCAAAGTGGAACGCAGGTTGAAGCGTGGAACGAGACGGCGAATCAAAGAATCGAAGCATCTAGTTTTTAGTCCGTGAGTCGACTCATAACAGTTATGAGTCGACTCATCAGGTTAAGTCGACTAATGCCTGTCATAAGTCGACTCATAAAACTCAGCCGTTTGTCACCATTCTCTGACGAGTTGACTCATCTCAGCCATGAGTCGACTCATTGCTGGTTTTGTGTTTTGTCCAGTTTCGGACGAGTTGACTCATCTCAGTCGTGAGTCGACTCATCAAAGGTTTCCTGGTTCATTTGGGTTTCTGTTTACACAAATTCCTGTTGGGTTTGGGCTTGGTTATTTACCACTTTTCCATCTACGTTGTTACACCTATATAAGGGATTGTTTAGGGTTTCTAATCAAGCAGATGTAATCAAAGTAAGATTCTAATCAATAGAGATTAGGGTGTAGAGAGAATTGAGAGCTTGTTCTCGATTCTAGTAAGATTGTGAGAGAGAGATTGTAATCTTTTCATACTCATAATCTAGAGAGGGTATTTTTCTTCGCCACATACTGAATTGTTTTTGTGTTTCTATCATCCTCTTCTCAATCCACCTTTGATAATTTCGCGATCAAAGGTGCTCACACGGCGACTCGTATCATTAGGGGCGTCACAGGTGACATGCCATTAAGTGAAGATAGATGAGGATAAATAAGCAGTTTTCTCTCTCCGCTGATGCTGACTGAGTCTTGATTCTTAGGGCCGAGTCTTATCCCTTTTTGGATATTAGGGTCTTCTTGTAGCATTTCCTTGAATAATGGTTTTTATTTATTATTTTTAAAAATAGTTTGCTAATTTTGTGATTTGTATGAATTTTTAATTCTTATAAAGAGCAATTTAATTTAAATCTGTTTAAAGCTACAAGATTAGATTTCAGAGGGATCAATTTGTTTAGGGGGTGTTTGGTTCAAGCAAAATTTTATCATTTGGTCTAGATTAGATTATAAGTTTTGGGATCAAAATGTGAGTTTTTTTTGTGTGTTTTGAGATTCCATATTTGGTGTTTGTTTTAAATTTTTTTTAGAATGTTGAATCCCAAAAATGCAAAAATTACCTAATTCTTAGAATTTGCTAGATCCTCTCAATAATTTAGAGCATAGAGATTATTAAAAAGGAAAAGTGTGTCCAGGCCCTAAAAATGGAAACTTCATGTGACGAGGCCCCTTGTATTCTGCCCCATGTGGATAAGCCCCAAATACACAATATTTGTCATGATGTCCCAAAGTATTGGTTTTCAAAAAAAGCCTCGTGAAAGTTACGAACTTGCCCCTTTGATGGGACTGAACTAGGTTATTACGCCCCCTCCCTTCCCAAGTACCCTCTTCATCTTACCACTATCTTCCACCACTGAGGAGCCATTGAAACTCTCGAACTTTCAAATTTTTCGTCGCATTTCAATAGTGCTTGGGTTTTCGATGGAAAAATGTCGTCCAGGAAAGCAGAATCCGTTAACAACTACGAAGTCATTTATCACCGCGACCCGAAGGACAAAGACGGTTCATTAGGGGTTGGCAGCACGGAGGATGCTACTCAAATCCATATGGAAATGCAAAGGCAGGCAGTAGAATGAAGGGACTAGAAAAGGAGAACGGTAAAGGTTGGTCGTACCAATGAACCCTCCCTAAAAAAGCAGTAAGTGCTATGTTATCCAGTATTTGGGGACTCAGTCTAACTTTCCATAATTGCAGTTCATCTTAAACAATGCTAGGTTTTACTACAGTCCATTTTAGTTCTAGTTTGAGTTCATATTAGTAGTTCATGTTAGTTCTAGATATCCGTTAGTGTTAGGTCTAATTTTTGCCACGTTAGGTCTAATTAAACTTGCAAATTCGATTTTTTTACAAGAAAAAAGTTGTTGATATTGACGCGGGCGAATTAATAAGGCTAACCACTAATATCGGGGCTTATTGGGAATTCATGAAGCGTATTGCCCCGAGGATTCGTCAGTGGCATAAGGATGCATACCAGGGAGCTATATTTGAACACTATATATTATTTGGGGCTCATGCACCTGATTGCCCCACACTTGAACTGATGCTGAGCTATTATGATAGAGATAATAATACATTTTCAATCACTGATTCAAAAACTAGGGGAGTAAAAAGTGTTAAATTTGATTTACAATGGGTCCATAACCATACTTATTTTCCAATTTATGGATAAGTCATAAGTATCAATCGGAACTCAAGAAACAGAATCTGGGTGGAATACTTCGCTAATCTTTTCAAAACTAAAGAGGGGAAGAAATTAAAAAAAAGCAACAATCGCCCATCGAAGATACCTCTAAGGGCAACTGGAAAGGCTTGTGGAATCTACAGAAAAGCATGATATCCAAGACTTTATTCTGCTGCAAATTCTGTACCAATGCTCTATGATATGGTCCCCCAGAAGCGGGAAAGGTATCCCTAGACCTGTACTCAAGAACCTGGATAGCATTGAGAGGGTCAAAGGAGTTGTATGGGCCCAATTCTTTTATTCAGAAATAATGAGGGGCATTGGAGTTGCTTTGGAGGGCAAGAAGAAGCCAATGGTCACATATGTCCCAGGTTGCATGACACTACTATGTGTAAGTTCCATGTTTTACTTACTTTTATTCATTCTAGTTCTAATTTATGTCTTGTTAGTTCTAACTTATAGCATATTAGTTCTAATTTACACCATGTTAATTTTACTTTACACCATGTTAGTTCTAGCTACAATCATGTTAGTTCTAGCCGTATTCAAGTTAGTCCTTATTTGGGTCATGTTAGTCTTAGTTGGCGTCATGTTAGTTCTAGCCGTATTCAAGTTAGTCCTAATAGAATTGGGTTAGTTCTATGGCATGTTTGCATCTGACGTTAGTTCTACTACATCTCACGTTAGTTCTATCTCATGTTAGTTCTATTAGGAGTCATGTTAATTTGCGTCATGTTAGTTCTAATGGAGAACATGTTTGCCAGTTCTAATTGAATTCATGATAGTTCTATCGCAGATCAAGTTAGTTCTAATTTATGCCATGTGGGTTCTAATTTATGTCATATTAGTTCTAATTTAGAACTACCATGTGAGTTCTAATTTATGCAATGTTAGTTCTACTTTATGTCATGTTAGTTCTAGCCGCACCCATGTTAGTTGTAATTTGAATGTTTAATGTTTACTACAACTTTAGTACTATGAGATGACTGGCATAAAGAAATATGCCTACGTTGATAGCTTCAGATCTACAATGACAAATTGGGCATCAGAGGAGATGAAAGTCTCATTTATGAGGGTGGGGATAATTACAAATAAGGTTAAGTCAGCTTCAATAACTTTTGTTCTTTATAGGCTTATTGGAAGTTGGGCCTGCTCCTTTAAATTTACATGCACTTCCTACAGTACAGAGGGGTGAAGGAGTGCATCATAAGCTTAAGGCAAAGATGAAGGCGAATGAAGAGGAAATGAATACGAACTTCTCAATAGGCTACGTGAGTATCCTGTTATGTTGAGTCTAACTTATTTCACACTAACTATAAACAATATCTGTGTTATGTCTAATCCTACTTTAAATTATAATATCTTCATAATCTCAGATCATGAAAAAGCATATTGACATTGCTTTTGAAGATGAAGAGGAGGTGAATGATCTACCCATTGAGCAGCAACTTACTTTTTTGAGAATTTTTGCTAAATTTCTCAAACGAATACTATTTGTCATAAACCAGAACAAGAGTACATATTGTAAAGAATTTATGATTGAGATCAAGGCTAAATAGAATAATTCAAGAATTTGGAAGACATGATGAGGTTATAGCTTGCGTGTTAGTTCTACTTGCGCTCGAGTTAATAATAAATCAGTAAACATAGCAACCGGTCCATAACTTTGATCACAACAGCCAAACGATAATCTTTCTAAACAAAAATAAATGTAGGCATTAACTTACATAAGTGATTTATTAAATCATTAGGTTGGGATTTGGTTAACCAGCAAGATTACGTTAAAATTGACAGGCCTACTGTAGGCGTATAAAATTACCTATAGGTCCCTTAGCTTAGCTCAGCACGATGATTCGACAAAACAACGGACATTCGAGTGACGAGGCGACGAGGCACACAAGCAACGGAATACGTTCGCGTGCGGGACCAAACCAACGGTTCGAAAAGTTAACGAGTCGTCCAACAACGAAACGGACTTGAACTCAAACACCGAAGCGGAGCTACTGCCAAATGAAGATTCGGGGAATCGAATCAAGACCTGAACAAATCAACGAAAGGTCGAGGCGACAAGGCACACGAACAATGGAACACGTACGCACGTGGAATCGAACCAACGTTTCGAGGAATCACCGAGTCATCTAAACAAGAGCGAACTCGGTGATATAACGATCGAATCGGGACCAATCCCGGACTCGAACTCAGAAGCGGATTAACTGCCATACCTGGAATCGAGTCGACAAATCGATTCCAAACCAAGTCAACCACAAATCGAATCACATCCGAACAACGGAAGAACTGGAAACACCGGAAAACGACGAGACCAACGCACCTGGGGGGACTCGGCCCGAACCGAACCACCCTAAGGTGGCTCGGCCCAAGCCGAGCCACCCAGAGGTGGCTAGGCGCAGTTCTGTGCTAAAGGCACAGTTTTGAGTGTCTATAAATAGGCCTGGCACTCGTTCATTTGGGAGGACTTTTTCTGAAACTTCTGAAGAGCCGAAACTCTGCCGGATTGCGACCTCAACTCGGATTGTGAAGGCTTGAAGACTTGGACAACCAGATCTACGTGATACTACTCCGGATCTAAGCTTGGCTCTTAGATCCCGAGATTAGAGCGAGCGTTTCCTTGGTGAAACGATCCCTCTCGGCTACTATCTCCTTGGTGGGATAGTACCCGTTATACCACGTAGATCTGTTCAGATCGAGATTGCGCGGTGGTCCATGGTACTCAACCCCGGCACAGGCGAAGAACCCCACAAAGCGAGGGACCGTAAAACAGGAAACTCGTGATTTGTTCAAGGAAAGTTGTAATCTTTATTTCTTTATTTTGATTTTGTTGTAAGCCGGATCTTATAAAAAGACCGGATCTCTTTGTAAACGCATAAAGTTGTTGTCAAAGTTGTAACAGAATCATCAATGAAGAATAACGCAATTTCCCGCTCGAACAATCTGGCGACCACAGTGGGAGCCACCAGCTTCGCTGCCGAAGCTGGAGTGTCGCAGCCGCGGATCTCGATCCCGGTCGTGGAGGAGGTCGAGTACGAATTCGACCAGCAGAAGTACGAGGAGTACGTGTCCTCGTCCGGATCTGCCTCCTCCCCCAAGTCCAAGAAGTTCCAGAAGTTCTCCTCCAGGAGAAAAGTCCGTTGGTGTGATGAAGCTGAAGCCACCAACGACGACCTCACCCCAACCGACGCCGAAGCTGCGTTAGGTGAGGCCCTACCGACCTCAAAGAAGGTCAAATCCGCCATTGAAGGCGTGGTGACTCTCTCCAAGAGAGCCCGCCAGAGGCAGCGTCAACGCCTCGCGAAGCAATTCGCCAAGGCCATGGAGTCCGTTGACGGGGTCCGCTATCATGCGGATCTGAAGAACAAACGAGGCAAACAGCCTCAACAGAAAATGCAGGGTGGTTCCTCCAAACCATCGACAATGGAGTGGGTCCGGGTCAAACGGAATCGCACAACGCTGGAGGAGCGCATCCGCAAGCGCCACGCGTTGTCCGCGCAAGCACGGGCCAAAGCTGAGGAAGCCCGTCGCAAGCTGCAGAAGGAGGTGGTCAAAAAGCCGCCACCTACTCGTAAGATTTGGAGGCCAAAGTCTGAAGCGGTTCAGGCTAAGGAGCAAAACCCGCAGCCTCCAAAAGTTCGGACGCCGGCAAGTCAATCCAAACAGCCGGTGATTGCCGCAACTACTCTGGGAGATCCCGCGGGACCATCCCAGAAGAAAAGATCAGTTTTGGAGCGCCTTGGTCCACTTCCGAAGGAACGAGGTAAAGCTCCAATTCAGGAATGCTTGGGGCCAGTGAAGAAGTCCCAACCAATACAGGATGCTGGGGGTCGCCGCAACCCTCAACACTCGGAGCAAACCGCGGCACCCAAGCGCACAACCTTGCGCATTCAAGTGCAAGATTCCGCTGAAGATTCACGTCCACGAAGACGCGTTTCGAGGCGTATAACTCTCGAGAGCCCGAAAAAGACAATTATTCCTCAGAAGGAAATGTTGTCATCTGATGACGACAACGTTATACCTGAGAGGTCGTGCCAACACACGATAACTTGCTTTGACCTCCAAACAGATGAGCTGTACTATCGTGCCGGGGGTACGAACAAATCTAGAAAGAGGAGCCCTCGAAGGTTCGGGAATCAATGTCCTTGTTCAAATCTCATTCGGGCGGTACTGTCTGAATGCAATTGTGTTAAAGCAGTCCCCGAAAGAGTATCGGTGTTCGAAAGACTTAGCACCGGAGCGCCAAGGCCAAGGCATAGGCGTTTCCAACGAAGGAAAACAAGGGTCGAGGACGGTGAACATTCAAGGGTCACCGCCAACATGACCAGCACAGGAACAGCGGCTCAGGATAACCCCGAGACGATTCCAGAAACATCTCGACCCAGGACTCGTCTTCAATCCGGAGCTATCATTCGCGCGACGTATGGTAGAGTCCGAACAAGAGTACCTTCGGGAGACGAAGAATCGGATGCTGGCTCCGCAGTGGCATCTGATAATACAGTGTCCAGTGAGGGACAGCCCCGCGAGTCGCTCATGATAAGCGCGAAGCAGGTGGCCAAGATGCTTGAAGATGCCATGGCCAAACAACAAGAAACCTTTAGGTTCGAGATGCAAATGGCCATGCAGAACATGAGAGAGATGCATGACCAACAACTTCATGCATTGAGGCACCAACAAGGCGAACCAAGTCAGCCCAACCAGAACAACCTGGAGGAGGAGGGCACAAATGAAGCTCGCAACGCTAATAACCCTCCCATCAATCCAGGGAGTGGTAATGATAATACCAGTGAAGACACAGGTGAAAGCCTAAAAATTAAGAATCTCGAGAACAAAATCAACACATTGATTTCTGCTCAAGAGACTAAAAAGACAGGCATTCCCTGTCCCTACCCAAGAGAATGGGAATCGATCCCATATCCGGCGAAGTTTAGTCTAATTAACTTCACGCCGTTTAATGGGATGGGTTCACCGACTCAGCATTTGATTTATTTCAAATCGCACTTGGGAGTCATCTCTGGCAATGAGCCTCTGATGGTGCGGTCATTCGTTGGCACTCTTCGCGGAGCTGCCTTCGATTGGTATCGTCGCCTCAAGCCAGGAAGCATAAACAGCTGGGATGACATGGAGTCGAAATTCCTCGCGAATTTCTTCGACGACGACACCGAAATCTCAATCGGGTCGTTGCTTGATGAAAAGCAGAAAGACGGAGAATTAGTCGAGGTCTTCGTCAAAAGGTTCCGGAATAAGGCGATGAATTGTCGGGACCCTATCAGCGAGGAATTCATCCTCCAAACCTACCACAACAACCTCTTGCTGGATGTTTTGGAAGCAATGGGCACAGCTCCATCCAAGACATGGAAGGACTTGAAGGTCCGAGGCGAGCAAGCTGAGCGATTCCTCAGGAGGAAGAAGGCGGAAAGAGGCCAACCGGCTACAAATCCTCCAAAGCAGAACTTCAATCAGAAGGGAAAAGGTAAAGCTCAGGTTAACGCTGTTGATGCTAACCAAACCTTTCAATTACAACCTCAGCAACAGCAACAGCAGCAGCAGCAGCGAGCTCCACAGCAATCGCAGCCCCATTGGCAACAACGGCCTCAGAAGCAAAAGTCTTCGGAGCCGAGGTTTCCCAAAGGCTACTCCTTCAAAGATGACGAAGTTCCCGGCATCTTCAAATATCTGTTGGAGAACAACAAAATCCAGCTGCCTGCGATTGTGGATCATGAAGGAGCCACCAAGGTGACAGACCCGAGGTACTGCGCGTATCACAGAGCGGTTCACCACCCTACGAAGTCCTGCTACCACCTCAAGGACAAGATCCAGGCCTTGATCGATGTAGGAGTCATAACTCCGAAACCGGCCAAAAATGTGGGAGCGAACGCGGTGTCCATCAGTTTTGGATCGGTGCCTACAGATTGGTTCCAGCCTAAGCGCGTCACCAAAGTCGGGATGAAGACGGTGAACGACGATCCGCACGGACAACGCCAAAAGGGACTCGTGCCACACACGGCCCCGAATGGCGAAATCCTCTGGGTTCACCCCGACCTGATTGGAGATGAACAATGGACCGGATCATCATCCAAGAAGAAATCCAAAGGGAAGGGCAAATCGTGTTGTGGAGTCTCTGCTATCCCGGGTGAAGATGATGAAAGGATTACCGCTTTTCCACTCTCCGACGAGGAACAGGAAGTCTTTGCGACCCGAAGTGGGAATCAGTACCACTTCAACTATCCGTCACATAATGAACAAGCAGCTAAGCTAGGAGTGACAAAACAGGGACCAGCCAAGACTATCACAGAGATGGGGGTGATCCCAATTCCCAAACCGGCTGAAGATGTTCGACGACAGCCGGTTGACAAACAGAAGGAAAAGAGGCCCGAGGAGGTACAGAATCCGAAGCAGTCTCGTTTCAGTCGTCCGATTGGAAAAGACAAACCGGAGAGTTCAAAAAACCCTCGTGCCTTCGACATTATGGCACAACTAGCTAACATTCCAGCAAGGATAACACTGTATGAGCTACTGTGGTTATCCAAGGAGACTAGAGAAGCCTTGCAGGAAGCCTTGGCAGATTCAGAAACATTCCTCACCAGGGTCAAACCAGTTCCTGAAGAACTGGATATGCTACCCCAACAGTGCAATGAGGCAGCTAAGAACATTCCCTGCATCACCTTCACCAAAGAGGATATGCAGACGAAGAATTCAAACCATGATCGACCCTTGTACTTTGTTGGCTACATTGGTTCCAGCGAAGTCAACCGGATCCAAGTAGATCCGGGTTCCGCTGTGAGTATTATGCCGCTTCGCCTAATGCACAGCCTGGGCATCCCAATCAGCAAATTGGCATCAACAGGCACGGTCATTTACGGATTCAATACCAGCGGGTCAAGACCTTTGGGTAAAATCCGGATAAAGTGCCAAATGGGCGATTTAAAGACGGAGGTCACGTGCTACGTGATTGATGCAGAGACATCCTATAACTTACTATTGGGTCGGCCTTGGATCCATAGTAACGTTATAGTCCCCTCCACTCTACATCAGTGTTTGAAATATGTCGACACTGATGGAAGAGTTAGGACGGTGGTCGCGGATAAGCAACCATTCAAAGGGTATGAGAATTATTTCACAGATTCTCTCCTTTATGGTAATGAATCCGACACGGAACCATCGATCCAAGGCACGGACAGCGGAGAAGAAGCTGATTCCGAAGCCGGATTCGATTACAATGGTGGTTTTGTTTTTAATGACATTGTACCCTTTGTAATCAATCTCGACGACGAACAGTCGTCAGATGGCGGTTGTAACTGGCAACTTGCCGAACCTGAAATAAATAATGGTTTAGAGTACTCCTTGTCTTTTGATGATGTGATAAAGGGATTATACGATAATCCCGAATTATGTATGCCACTCCGATCGTCGTATGTAACGAAGAAGCGTCTCCAACACTCTTTCGGAACAACTCAAATTATTCCCGCCAAAATAGGGGGACAAAAAGAAGTGATTTTCGGTAAAGGAGAAAATCTTCCGGTGCCAGATCATTTCCTAAGAGAGGATGAGGATGGTGACAAATCCGGTTTACATTTATCTAAGTACAGCCCAGAAGCGCACAAGCTCATGGAAAGACAAGGGTATGATTTCACACTCGGAGAAGGTCTATACTTTGATCGAGGTTCCCGTGTCCCAGTCAAAGCGGCATATGTACCAAAGGGTAAACCGGAGGGCTATTATCGTCACAAGAGGGGCTTAGGATACGTTTCGTCAGATGACGAATGTGGCTGGCAGATCATCGATCAAATTGCTAACAAGGCTAAGGATGGGTATTTGCCAGATTCTTCAGCCGAAGATTCCGACACAAGTTTGGGAGAAGTGTTCAAGGCCTTAATGTCGAACATGACTACGGCTGATCCATCTACAATGGAGGACAACGATCAAATGCAAACGTGGGAGGACCCATGGGTTCATCACCTGAACATGCAATATGGTGATAGGTTCGAACAAAGAGAGCCACCTACTGAAGACGAGGTAGTCCAAATCAATATGGGTGATGAAGCCAATCCAAAACCCATATTCATCAGTGGTAGTCTTCCATCAGATGAAAAGGAGGAATTAATTGCCTTGATCAGAGAGTATATCGACGTCTTCGCCTGGAACTACGAAGACATGCCAGGGCTCGATCCCAATGTGGCAATGCACCGCCTCGACATCAAGCCGGATGCCAAACCTGTCAAGCAACAGCAAAGACGGTTTCGTCCGCAGATCATGGAAGCCATCGAGGCTGAAGTTAAAAAGTTGATCGACTCAGGATTTATTCGGGAAGAGCAACATCCAGACTGGTTAGCCAATATCGTTCCAATCATGAAGAAGAATGGTAAGATCAGGATTTGCATCGACTTCAGGAATCTGAACGAAGCATGCCCAAAAGATGATTTTCCCCTCCCGATCACAGATGTCATTATCGACAATACATGCGGATTCGAAAGAATGTCCTTCATGGACGGCTTTTCGGGGTATAATCAAATCAAGATGCACCCGGATGACGAAAAGCACACGGCATTCAGAACGCCCCTCGGTATCTTCTGCTACACGGTGATGCCGTTTGGTCTGAAGAATGCAGGTGCCACGTACCAACGAGCAATGACTAAGATTTTCCAGAAACACCTCAGGAAAACGGTTGAATGTTACGTTGATGATTTAGTGGTGAAAAGCCGCAGCAAAGAAGATCACATCAAGGACTTGAGAACGATGTTTGATCTCATGCGGAGTCATCAATTGAAGATGAATCCCACAAAATCCTTCCTCGGAATGTCCAGCGGAAAATTCCTTGGATTCGTCATTACCACCAAGGGTATACATATCGACCCAGACAAGGTAAAGGCGATAAATGAATTGCAACCCCCGAAGAATCTAAGGGAACTTAGAGGATTGCAAGGGCGTCTGGCGTATATCCGGAGATTCATTTCAAATCTTTCTGGGAAGTGCCAACCATTTTCGAAGCTAAATAAGAAAGGCGTATCGTTTATTTGGGACGATGCTTGCCAAAAGGCATTCGAAGATATCAAGGCATATCTGATGAATCCACCTGTTCTTGTTGCACCAAAATCAGGTAAACCGTTCTTGATTTATATCAAGGCGATGAACCATTCGATAAGTGCTTTATTAGCACAAGATGATGATAATGGTCACGAACAGGCAGTCTATTATCTAAGTCGGACCCTGATAGGCGCCGAGTCTCGATACCCGATGATCGAGAAAGAATGTCTTGCATTGGTGTTTGCAGTGCAGAAGATGCGACATTACTTAGTTGGCCAGACGATTTACGTCATCGCTAATGTTAATCCGGTACGGGTATTCATGACTCAACCAGGTTCGATGAATTGGCGGTTGGCAAAGTGGGCCCTTCTTTTGTCCCAGTATGATCTACACTTCAAACAGCAGAAGTCGGTCAAAGGACAGGCGATTTGTGATCTCTTGGCGGCAAGCCCGACAACAGATACGGTGGAAGTATACGATGACTTGCCAGATGAAACCCACGAGGTTAACACCACGTCACACCAACAAGTATGGCAGTTATATTTTGATGGTGCCTCGAGAGCAGTCAATAAAGCAGTAACCCCGGGATGCCCTAAGGTCACTTCTGGAGTTGGAGTTGTCTTAGTTTCCCCAGGGAAGCACGTGATGCCTCGAGCTTATTCGCTGACGAGTCCATGCTCTAACAACGTAGCCGAGTATAACGCACTCCTCATAGGACTCAGTTTCGCCAAAGAGCTGGGGGTCGAATATCTCGAAGCCTTTGGGGATTCTCAACTAATTGTCAACCAAGTTCGTGGGGAATATGAAGTCAGAAACCCAGATCTGATTCCATACCACCAGGAGGCCATCAGAGTGGCAGATTCTTTTGAAGAATTTTACATTGAGTATATCCCGCGTCTTCAGAACGCTTATGCAGATGCACTGGCAGCACTAGCAGTATCACTCGCGCAACCGCCCGAAACTGAACTGCTAGTCACAGTAAGATCACACCAACTCTGCGTACCCATATACGATATGGATATTGAAGAGGAGGACGATAAAAGAGAGAACGCCAAAGAGGTGAACTCAACCCAAATCGGGTCCGGGTCCCGAGATTGGCGCTTTCCCATTATTGATTACGTCCAATACGGCATTTTACCAGAGGACGCAAAAGAAAAAGAATCTATCCGCCGAAGAGCACCACGGTTCTTTTACAATACCGAGACCCGTACGCTATATCGCCGGGGGTACGATGACTTGCTTCTCCGATGCCTTTCGAATGAAGAAGCAAAAGAAGTTCTTAAGGAAGCACATGAAGGAGGATGCGGTGCGCATCAGCCTGGTCCCAAGCTGTATGATCGAATCAGAAGAATGGGATATTTCTGGCCAACAATGGTTCATGACGCGATTGAGTACGCTCGAGAATGTCACGCTTGTCAAGTACATGCAAACTATATGCACCAACCACCGGAGCGGTTACACACGTCAACCACGTCCTGGCCATTTGAGACATGGGGTATGGACATTGTCGGTCCTATCTTCCCTCCTTCAGTAAAAGGTGATCGATTCATCCTCGCTATCACCGACTACTTTTCAAAGTGGGCTGAAGCCATTCCGCTTAAAGAAGTAAAGACGAACAACGTCATCAACTTCATCAAGCATCACGTCATATACCGACATGGCGTGCCGAGGCGGATCATTCATGACAACGGACCGCAATTCATAAGCAACGCCTTCATCCGGTTCTGTGACAAGTTCAAGATCCAAGATGTTTCGTCAACACCTTATTACCCTGCCTCTAACGGATTAGCTGAGGCTTTCAACAAGACGATCATCAAGATCTTATCAAAACTTGTGAAAACCAACAAACGGGATTGGGACGATAAACTCGACGAAGCGCTCTGGGCTTATCGTACTACCATACGCACACCTACGGGAGCTACTCCATATTCGTTGGTCTACGGATGCGAAGCTGTGCTACCGTTGGAGATTCAAATTCCCTCCCTTCGGATTGCTCTCGCAACAGAGATGACAGCCGAAGAGCAGCATCAGAAGCGTCTCGAGGAACTCGAAAGGCTTGACGAAAAGCGCTTGGAAGCTCAACAACACATCGAGTTCTACCAGGCTAGGATATCCAGGGCTTTTGACAAAAGGGTTCGCCAAAGAAGCTTCAAAGAAGGAGACTTGGTCCTCGCTGCGCGCCGACCGATAATCCTCACCTCTAAGAAGAAAGGTAAATTCGAACCTAAGTGGGAATGACCGTTTGTAATAGACACAGTCTATTCAAACGGTGCTTATCGCTTAATTTCTTTAGAGGGTAACAGGCAATTAATGCCAATAAATGGGAAGTTTTTGAAAAAGTACTATCCCTAGTACATTCAGGACAACTCATTTATCGGGAAGTTCCTCGAAGAATATTACACTTAATATTCTAGAGGATAACCCAATCCCTCGCTGATCAATTTCAATTGACAGTGAGTCCACCAAAAAGGTTCACTCTCAGTTCGGAGTCCCCTTTCGATGAACGAAAGAACTCCATTTCTTTTCTCTTGGGTTCAACCTTTTTATGGTTGTAACTGAAGTTGAAATTTCTCTTCGATAAACGAAGAACTCGTCTTTCGATCTGATAACCAATCCTATAAAAGGAAAGTTTGTCAGTATCTTCCAGATTCTCGGAGTGGAGACCCCACTTCTAGTTTCCTTCTTGCACTGGAAATAGAATATAAAATTCTTCCTTTCCAGAGTCAAGGAATAGAATATAAAATTCTTCCTTCCTTGTTCGGGGAATAGAATATAAAATTCTTCCTTCCCCACACCAACTCCTTTTTCAAAGTTTACCATTTTAGGATTCATCCTAGGTATTTTATCCCGAAACCTAAGCAGGGATAAGTCTGCGCCCAACACGCGCTGCCGGTTTAGTCTTTTTCCGATTGAAAAAGACACCAGAGTTCGATTCTGGGGTATTTTATCCTGAAACCTAAGTAAGGATAAGTCTGCGCCTAACACGCGCGGCCGGTTAGTTCTTAACCGTTAAAAAGAACACCCGTCCGCATATTCAACATTGTGGCAGGTTGTTATTAATAACACCGAAATCCATGCCTCACACTCATGGGGAATTTCATCCTGAATCCTAAGAAAGGATATGTCGACGCCTAACACGCGTCGCCGGTTTGATCTTTACCCGTAGAAAAAGATACCAGAGTATGACTCTGGGGACCTTTATCCCAAAGCCTAAACAGGGATAAGCCAACGTCTAATACACGTTGCTGGGTAGCCTATTCCCATGATAATGGCAAAGCCTACATATTCAAAGTTGTAGCACAAAGTCTAAGGGAGTTTATTCCTTTAGCGCAACGTCACATGCGGAACGGATTAAAACAATCCGCATGTAAGCCCGACTCAAACGGTAGTCGGTAAGAGCACACCAAATCCGTTGAAGGCTGAGGGTTTGCCAAAAATCCTAAGTCAACGTCTCATACACGTTGCTGTTTAGTCTTTTCACAGGAGAAAGACGAAGTCTACGTATTCAATATCGTAGCACTAAAAGAGTTAACTCTTTTAGCTTAACGTAACGTGTGGAACGGATTTAGACAATCTGCACGCTAGCCCGACTCAAACGGTAGTCGGTAAAGGCTAATCAAATCCGTTAGAGGCTGGGGGTTGGCCAAAAATCCTAAAGCCAACACCTAACACGTGTCGCCGGGTAGCCTATTCCCGTAACAATGGCGAAGTCTATGTATTCGACATCATAGCACGAAGTCTCAGAGAATTCAATCTCTGAGCGCAACGTTACGTGCGAGCGGATTTAAATAAATCGCATGCTAGCCCGACTCAAACGGTAGTCGGTAAAGGCATATCAAACCCGTTGATGGCTGAGGGTTTGCCAAAAATCCTATGAATATTGTGGTCAATCATTTCAAACGGAATGACGAATCATAATAAAGATAAAAAAAAGGAGATTCACTAAAAGAGTCAAAAGTCAAAGTACACAGCAGATAAAATCAAACATCAAGCCCGTGGCTAAAAATCTGCTGACTGAACTTAGACAGCTTATCATCATAAGCTTGAATAAGCTCAGCCCTAATCGACTCCTCAGTGGCGGCCGAAGTCTTCGCAGCAGTCTCTTCTGTCTCGGATAGCTTCTGCTTCAAGGACTTCAACTCATCGGACAAAGCCGTACAGGTCTGCTGGTCCTGTGCTTCTGTCATCTGAAGAATGCCAAAAGTCTCCTCTTCTTCGCGGAGTTCTTTTCTAAGCTGATCTATCTTGGTCCCATAAGAAGTAATAGAAGAACGAAGCTCGGCAAGTGAAGATAACCTGGTAGCAAGGCCAGTCTCAACTCGAGCTACTCGGTCTCGCTGCACCTGAACCTCAAAATCATCAAGAAGCTGAGTCTCGCGCAGTGACTGTAAACGAGTATCCAGCTCAGCAGCAATGAAGGAAGAAGCACCGGTATCTCGAAGCTCACGAAACATCTGAAGCTCATGCTCTAGGCAATCGATATCGTCAACTATGGCCTTCGCCAAATCTGGGTATCCTGCTTCCCTTATCAAGTTGATTCTGGAATTAAGTAGAGGTTTAAACTGGTGAAGTGAAAGTCCATCGTGAAAGAGCTTGCCGATCATAGCATTCACAAAGGAGAAGAAGGAACGAACGTCTATGCAGATGACGACCTTGTCAGGATCGTCGTCAGATAACAACTCCTTCACTAAGACATGAAGACGAGAAGAACGCCCTACACAAAAAAGGGAGAATTCCGTCAAAAGTCTTAATAAGAAAAAGGAATAACACTCTTCAATGAGTTAACTTATACCTTCTTCCCCTTGATCCGCTGGGGGTAGTGGAGGTGTAACGGCTGTAGGTGCATCAACTGGTATAGTTGGTCTCACAGCCGGCTCGACAGGGTCTTTCTCAACAAAAGCTCCTGCCAGATCCAAAACGGAATTCACAGAGGCGTTACATTATAGTTGCATTAGTCAAGATTGGCTAGTCCTATAATTAACTCAGAAAGAAGCACATACCTTCAAAGGAACCATCCTCAGGGTTTTCAGCGAAGGCGGGCTCAGAAAACATGTCTCCAGGTAGCTGGTCCTCAATTTGAGGTGAGCTATATATGTAGCGCATCATAGGAGTATCCGCAAACAAGCTTCCCTCGTCGAAGTCATCGATGGAGAACTCTGACAGAAGAGCATATAAGTGCCAAAAAGAAGTGAAGAGACTACAATTAATGGAAGTAAGTTACCTTTCACGGGTACATTAGCCTCTTCATTTCCAAGATTCATCTCTTGCAAATTATCTGAAGGAGCAAGAGGTAGAGGACAGTTAGAGGGTACACAAATTCATTGGTGTATCATCTAAAGAAATACGTTGTCAGTGTTAGATGTACCTTGATTCACGGAATCGGGTCCTACATTGCCCTCCGCTCCAATGTCAGCAACCCCTGTAGGCCTCTCTACAGGGGGTAGCGGATCAGACTCATCGGGAGATACGGGGATTGGATCAGGACTCATCTCATGCTCCTCACGTGCTCCTATATAGAGAGAGAGAAGTATAAGTCAATGCGCTGAGTAACCAGAGGAACAGTTCTCAGGATAAATGTTACCTCCATCACTGGCAGGATCATCACCAGCTAGGTCCGTATCGGAAGCTCGGGAAGCTGCAGGCAGCTTACAGACTAACCTCTTCCGCCTAGCAGTGGGGATCGAAGGTCTCGCCCGAGGAGGAGGATAGAACTCTTCATCATGATCAGCTGTAGTCCCTGAAACATTGAACTATAGTCAGTTTCAATACTTTTAGAAAATAGAAAGAAAAGATGAATAGCAAACCTCGTTCAGAAGAGTCATCACAATCTTCGGGATCTCCGCCGGAAGCCTCGTCTGTAGAATGGAATGACCTATGGCCTTCTTCATCAAGTCGGCGAGTCTTATTCTGTGTCCTCTGTGATCGAGCCTTCTCCCGAATCCTGCGCGAATCAACCCGAGAAGCTTCCTCGGCCTCTAGCTCCGCAATCGGCTTTACAGGGATAGTCTTGTTGGCTGCTAATAACCACTTGCAGCTCAAAAAGGTGAGATTCAACTGCCGATCAATACTCGGGAGGCTGAACTTAGCGCCGGTACAGCCAGTCACGGTCCACAACCATGCACGAAGACCGTCCACCAAACCACTATGGGTCCGAAGCTGCTGGCGAGGATTCCCAATGTAAAGCTGATCGTATCCAAACTGGCGAGCAAATCGGCAGGGTAGATATGGCTCTATGAAGCACTCATTCTTCACCCGGAAAGTCAGATAGCCGGGCCTGATGTTCACCAGCCAATTAAAGCAGCCAATGTCTAAGTGGGTCCGATTCTCTCTCGGCCTCTCATCGTCTGACAAGCACTCGCCATATCGACCGGAGAACTGCGGAAAACAAGTGGAGAATGCCCAACACTTGTGGACCTGCAGCTGCTGTCGGACATCAGAAAACCCGCGGCCTTCCCACCTACCATTTTCAAGCAACTGCAGCAGGGGAACAGAGTGATCTGTAGCGTTCGGCACCGACATCATGTCCAGACGGTGGAGGACGAACCAGGCCATCAAATAAGCGTAGGGAAGCTCTACCTTAAGCGTGGGAATCTGACCTGGCAAATCGGTCTCCTTCCGTGTGAACGCACTGGAAAGCTGCCAAAGTCCTCGGTGAATGTTAGCCACCATCACCGGAAGAAGTGAGAGTTCCTTCTTGTATGCGAGCTGAACTGCTGGGAAAAGTACCTCCAAGGGCAAGGCGTCCCCAGACTGGTATGGAACCACGCACTTCTTCAACCAGATAGCAAGAAAGCCGGCGAGAAGAGTCATCGGCTGAATCGGTGTGGTCGCATGCCATAAGAAAGATCTGAACTTGGTCTTCGCAGGAAAGCCACCCTCAGGACTGCTGGTGGTATAGGAATGAGCATCAATCTTCTTCAGTAGATGGTTCACCTCTGAAGGAATGAGTGGGGCCAACTCACAAATATCCTCGCCAGAGCTGCTCTCCAAGTTCTTGAACAAATAGTTCGCGAACTGCTTCAGACTCACAGAGGCCTTCGTCCTCTTGGCTAAAGGCTCAGACTGTGCCAAAGCGATATGGTAATGGCAAGTGAGATCCCATAGAGTCTCGTAACGGTCGGGCATGCGATCCTTCAGCTGACTCAACTCATGACTGGAAGGGAAATACTCCTGGTATAACATCTGCCCCATGGTCAAGCCAGAAATCCTATGCATCTCATGAAGAGCCAAGCCCAACTCCCCCTGACGGGTCAAAAAAGTGTTCGAGTCTGGATTATATAACTCGAACAAAGCACAGAAATGTCTCAAACTGACAGGCAGGCCATACATGGTGGCACGAACGGCGGTATACAAACCGCAAGCGTGCAACTCCTCGCCCCAGCGGCTCAAGACGTATGTCGTCATGCGACTCCACCAAGACTTGTCCGAAGAGTGGACCCAACCATAAATCCTGTGACGAGTCGCAGGCATCTCCCGTCCTAGGGCAGCGAGGCGATTCCTCAAAGTCGAAGCAGTGGCGAGAAACTCGTTACGCGGTGGTGCATCCAGTCCCAACACTCCGGGATGCAATCCGGTGATGTGACTCCTGCTTGAACCAGGAGCTGCCTGATGGGTGATATAGCCGCAATGTACGCTCTCATGATCCACTGTCAAACGCCACGACATCTCGCGCATCACGGCCTGACACCTGAGCTCAGTCAACGAGTGATGTCGAGGAATTTCCGGCAAGTATATGAAGCCACCGCCGGTCTTGTGAAGCCACTGCTCAGCGTCAATGAACACGGCTTCTGGGTCATCGACAGAATCTCCAAATAGGAAATCGCTCTTCCGGAGAGGTTGGGTAGAGCTGGCGTCCTTCACAAAAGGAGCATCTGTGATCAGCTGGCGAATAGCTCGATGACCACCCTCCCTCACCACCTGGGTAACCTCAGTCGACGTGCCCGAAGCAAACTGAGGAGTAACTGGAATAGGGGAAGGATTGTCAGAGGTCGAGTAATGCTCGCCACAACGCCCATAGATTGCGTGGGCTGAGAACGATCCAGGAGGGTACCCCACTGCAGAATAGACAATTAAACTCGGGTTAGTCTCGGTTATAAAAGGAAATTGAACTCATCTTACAAATAGCTAAGATAGAGTCATTGCCTTATAAAGGGTGAGACGATTTGGCCACATTGTGCAATCATAAGATAGGGTGCATCGAGGATCCCTACCTTATGAAGCGCAATGCAGCGTCAATTCGCCCCCTTTATTTTGAGATATGGTTTTGGCCAAGCAAAACATATCTTTGAAGCGTCGATCCTCACCAAGGAGAATCAAGGCTCTTCCCGATTGCCTCGCCAAGGAGAACAACGTGGGGTAAACAGGGACCAATTCGCAAATTCTCAGAAAAAATGGGTTAATTTGCAAAATTCCCAAAAATGCCAAAGCGTCGATCCTCACCAAGGAGAATCAATGCTCTTCCCGATTGCCTCGCCAAGGAGAACAACGTGGGGTAAAAAGGACCAATTTACAAATTTTTAAGAAAAAAAGGACTAATTTGTAAATTTCCAAATATTGCCAAAAATGGCTCACCGGCGTAGGAAGGCGGCGCACCATCAGCTGACATGGCAGGGGAACGACCTCTCGAAGAACGCGGCATGACGAGATGCAAAATAAATTAAAAGAGGTCAGATCTAGAAAAAAAAGATCACTTTTTTATCAGATCTACACCCCTAAAAGATTAAATCGAGGCGTCAAATCACACCCTCAACCCTCACATATGATCCTACAAATGCATAAATTAAGTTGAGCATGAAAAAGATCATAATTGTGGGAGATTTACCTGAAGAAAGGCTAGAGATCCAACAAAAATGAGACCTTTTTGGAAACTCTCAGCACGCGCTCGAGGGGCCTGAAAGAAATTCTAAAAAAATTGGATTTTTGAGGGATTTTTCAGTCCAAGATCAAAAGGAAGCCTAGATCCAGGACAACTATCAAAGTTTCGAGGAGAAAAGACGCTCGACGGAAGAAAAAATCAAGAGGAGAAGGGGAGGGGTTCGGCCGGCCCTAGAAAGAGGAAAAGAAAAGAAAGAAAAAGAAAAAAGACCCTCTCTTATATAGTGAACCAGCCTTGAACCAGACCGGACCAGGGTGAACCAGACCGGACCAGTCAAGATCAGTCCAAACAGGGTTGAATCGAGTATCGAAACGACTCCGAATCAATTGAGAGTCTCATCCTTGATTTATTCCTATCTCTCCCACACATTTGGAAAGAGCGGAAGAAATTTTTTCGAGCCAAATTACTGCCTTTTTTGGCTCATTTTCAAGCCGGTTCAGCTCATTTTGAATACGGAAATACTCCAATAAGGTATACGAGTATAAACTATTCCCTATTTTTATTGAGAAGTTCCTGGAGAATATTCTTCTAAAAATATTCTTAAATATAACTCAATAACACGACGCCGGACAACGCGTCTCAAAAGAAGACTCGACGCCGACAATCGAACAAAAGTTGCACGTTGAACCAACCAACAAAAGCTAATGATTGGAAAACTAGGAATCGACTTCAAGTTCAAATTCCGACGACGGTCAGACAATAAATGCAGCACCGAAATCCTCACAGGCATTCTACAAAGCACTGAATGACCTGGTGGAATTGAAGGAAGCCAGAACAGAAGCCATCCCAAGGTCCCATTATACTGACTCAAGGTTGGGACGATCACATCCAAAGTATTCCAGACTCTTCTATAAAAGAACGAGACTGAAACACTTTGGAGGGGGTATCTGTAGGCGTATAAAATTGCCTATAGGTCCCTTAGCTTAGCTCAGCACGATGATTCGACAAAACAACGGACATTCGAGTGACGAGGCGACGAGGCACACAAGCAATGGAATACGTTCGCGTGCGGGACCAAACCAACGGTTCGGAAAGTTAACGAGTCGTCCAACAACGAAACGGACTTGAACTCAAACACCGAAGCGGAGCTACTACCAAATGAAGATTCGGGGAATCGAATCAAGACCTGAACAAATCAACGAAAGGTCGGGGCGACAAGGCACACGAACAATGGAACACGTACGCACGTGGAATCGAACCAACGTTTCGAGGAATCACCGAGTCATCTAAACAAGAGCGAACTCGGTGATATAACGATCGAATCGGGACCAATCCCGGACTCGAACTCAGAAGCGGATTAACTGCCATACCTGGAATCGAGTCGACAAATCGATTCCAAACCAAGTCAACCACAAATCGAATCACATCCGAACAACGGAAGAACTGGAAACACCGGAAAACGACGAGACCAACGCACCTGGGGGGACTCGGCCCGAACCGAACCACCCTAAGGTGGCTCGGCCCAAGCCGAGCCACCCAGAGGTGGCTAGGCGCAGTTCTGTGCTAAAGGCACAGTTTTGAGTGTCTATAAATAGGCCTGGCACTCGTTCATTTGGGAGGACTTTTTCTGAA